>JANVCH010066988.1:0-10657 GCA_025505405.1 Epizoanthus rinbou
TCGTTAAGATCTGCTACAAAAAAAAAACAGTTATTATTATTTTGAATATGATTATTATGACGTTATTATCTAATTATCTAATTATCTAATTATTATGACACCATGTTAGGTAATATATTGCGAAGGAACCTACCTTCCAAGTATGCTGTAGAACTTTATAGAGGCCGCGAGCACTATCTACATCCTCACTTCCCCCTCTCCATCCCTCCTGGTCCGTGAACTCCCCAACGCACGGGTAAAATAAGGTTCTAAATGTACGTAATATGGACTATAAATTTAGATGGTTTAGAATCAAACTCAAATCACATTCTGAAAGTTGGCCCAAAACTAAAATTCTACTAGTACGATACTAGGGCGATAAAAAAGGCAATATGTCGATATTATGTTTCATGACAAAAATACTGTCTTTGTTTTCGATTGAAAAATGGAAATATTAATGCTTTTATCTCGTTTACACCAATAGTAAGAATTATTTGTTTGAGAACAGACTTACAATCAGTGATGGACACTGAACATACAGGAGATGCGTGTCGTCTCACACTGGGGTCTGGCAGCGCATTCCTCTTTCATTTATAGTCTTTTCAAACGTCGCACATTTATTAAACTATTGCGGTTAACGCGGCGTCGCTTTTGCAAAGGGAAGTGTAAGGATTATGTGACCAGGACATTGGATTCAATTTACAGCCAATAGTCTATTCTATTATCCGCCCCGGCTAGTATCTACCTACGCGTCTAATCTCAAGTGCCGCTCCCAAGTAAGGTGTGTCGGTGGTCTGTGCAAAACAAAATAAAGGAAACTCACGTTTTTCGCACCTCACAGATTAGGGATTCGTTATATTTAGGCACCTCTAAGTTTGTAGACAAACAAAAACAATTCGAACAAAAGCAATTTCTTAAACACTCATGTAGACACTTCCAAAAGGAAATGTTTAGTTTGCTCATCTTTCCTGAAAACTTAACTATAATAAAGAAAGATTGTTTAAGGTACATGGTCTTAACCTTGGGTCTACCTTCCATTATATTGATATTAGGATTTAGGACAATGGAGTGAAAGAATTTCCAAAATAAATAGTTTGTACCATACAGATAACAATGCACTAATGAAGCTTTGATTCACCTCCCGAACTCAATAAAGACTGCACTCACCTTGAATATTAACCTCAATGCACCATAAGTGAGCTTTGTTAATCTTGTCTGCTAAATAAAGACTTTACTCGCCTCGCGTGAGCTTCATGAAGATTTCATTCGCCTCCCGTAAGCTTAATAAAGACTTTATTCACATTTGGTAAGGTCAATAAAGACTTTTCTCACCCATCGTGAGCTCAGTGATTTTTCAAACGCTACTACCTTCTCATGTGCTAGCTAAATGGATGCTCTGCTAGCCTCATGCGAGCTCATAAAGACTTTACTTATTTACATTACATCGATGAAGAATTTGTTCACCTCACGCGAGCTCATTGAAAAAATTTACTCACCGGCTCTCATGAGGTCAATGAGTACTTCTCTAAGAAGGTAGATTAACTCCACCGCTGGGCTAATATCAATTTACAACAGCTTCCATAATTTTAAGTACTAGTGGCATACGAAAGTTCGAGATAAGATGTAGATGGATGGCCGGCTGGAAATCTCTTTCCGTGTATTATTAGACGCGGTATAGAACAGAAGGTGGTTCGGGAAAATGATAGATTTTGAAAACAATGTCAAAACGTATGTTGAAACGATTTGGAGAGATTGAAAAAATTGGGTTAATGATTAATAAACACAAACAAAAATGTCAATAAGTCTCCTTTAAAAACAGTTCTTAAAACTTTATGACTATGATGCGTAGCCAGAATTCAGGATTTTGTAACATCTGCTTCGGCGGAGGTAGTTTTTAATTTGGTTTTCAAAATCCTCTAGGAACGTAATTGTGCCATCTTTGCTCGTTTTTCCTCCTCTAAATGTTAAGCCTGGCGAATTGCATGGCCACGTGCCTGGCTAGCTGGGTTCTACTTTGGCGAGTAAGCCAAATGGTGCGATTTGTCAATTAAAAGCTGACGTATATGAGGGCGGAATGTATAGCCATGAACATGATGAAGGATATTTTTCTCTTTTTCTTCCCAAAGCCATACGTGCCAATAATGTACTTTCCGCAGTGTCAGTGGAAAAATAGAAGCAAACAATGCAATCTGATGGTATAATCGATGAAAGGATCAGTGTATCGAGCACAAATATATCTCATTCTGTGGTTATCGTTGTTTCGAATTCAATTTTCATAGAGATTCCTTTTCATTCATTCAAGTATGCTTCTAAACTGTATCTGATAAACCAATGCGACATCGTAACACTAAGAACTTTACTGGAAAACGCATCTGCGAAAGCTAAAGGTTTCTAGGAAACTATCTATCCCCCCCACCCTCCATCCCCCTGGAAATCGACGCAACGAGGATCGTACAACCTCTCGAGTACGACAGGGAAGAGGGATGAGCCCTTTTAAAAGACGCGAACTACTTCTCACAAGAGCATTCTCTACATTCTGACACAGTAATTTATTGTCTATTCTTTTGTCGTCAGATGTCTTGGATTTCATTTTGGCCTTACCTTTTGTATTACGTTTGGTCTTCCCTTTGCCTTTGGTCTTCCTTTCGCTCTTCCTTTTTCTTTATAAATCATAATATTTTAAGTATTTTCACAAATGTCGGTAAGGTCGTTTTAATTTACTGCCTCAATCACTATGTCCTCAATTCCTGGCCTTTTGGACGTAAAATCGTGTCAAGCTGTAGATACATGCTCCGACATTGTCTTTTCCACAATATTTGTAACCGGGAACTAGCTGGATAGATGGATTGGTACGAATCGGGCTATCTATTACTTTCCATTTTAAATATTATCTGTCAAAGGTCAGAATGTTTCAACAGTTACTTTTCATTTGTCCTTCATGAATGTTTTTGTCTTTGCCATTCACCGAAATGAGAGGGCATATATACCAAATATAACTCAATTAATCTGTCTGAAAATCATTAGTAAAACTGTTTAGATAAAGCTAATGGAAGTTTCCTAAGGTGGCCGAGCAAGTAATGGTTAATTGGATACAACTATAATTAAAGCATAAATGATGATAAAAAAATAAAAAAATAATGCTGATATTGATAATTTTCGTGCATATTAAAACTATAGTAGTAATGATGATCTTTCACCTGTTAAGCTCCTCTCACCAAAGTGCTTTTAGGGAGATCCAGGAAACTCTTTTAAAAGTTTAGGAAGGCCCAGGAGACGTCCTCTTTTTAAATTGCTTATTATCAAAAATTATCAAATGCATTATTACCTATATACTTATGACCATAAAGGATATTTAGCTCTAGTTTTCAGTTCTTTCGTACGTATATCTTATACGTGGTAATATTGTGTTTCCGCGATATCAATGGAGAAACAAAAACCGACATTCTGATCTGCTGGTAATAGATTAAAGGATTTGTGTCAACCACGAATATCTGTGGCTACCGTTGGTTTGAAGTCAATTTTCACTGGGATTCGTAATATCTTTGTGGTGTACAGTAAGGGGCTTCACAAACCAATTTCCAAAACTATTTCATGTTTTCAAGGTGCTGTATGACTGCATTTGCATCCCATTCTCAACGAGTTGTAACATACAATTAATTGCGGACAATATCCATACCATTTGCCAGGCCCGCATAAGCAGGAATTTCTCTCAGGGGGAGTTTAACTGTTCATTCCCACACGCTCACATATTTAATAGGATTCCCGTATTAAATTCCATGCATGTAAGCGTTTACGCAGAAACGCAACCTTTCGACTTCATAAAGTGCGTCACTTTGTGGAAAGAAGCCAAAATTGGATCAATCATTTTTTTAATATATATTTTGCATATTCCCTTTAAATTTGACTTAGTAGTCCTGAGAAACAAGCTAAGAAAGATTTTACTGGTTCCTGTTTGCAGTTTGAGGATGTAGTTCATAAAAGTTTGTCGCTTGAGTTTTGGTTGCTTTTCTGCAAGTGTCAGAACAGTTTTAGGCCGAAGGCGTAGGATTGTATTATATACACTGAGCACCACGCCTGTCGTGCGCAGCCTTCGGTGTGCTGCGTAGTAATACTTAGGTCCATTGGCGACGGGGAACGGGTCGAGAAGAATTAACAAGGAACTAGATAGCACGATATAGTAATGATTTTGAAGACAATTGTAGCTTTTATTTTTTTATGAACATATATCCTAATTTCTCCTAATGAGTTACTATCCTAATAATAAAGTTGCCTTTGATATTTTTTTTTTAAATTTGTCTTTAGCTTTGGTTGTATTTCTGTAGTGTAAAACTCACTACAGATACAGGCTGTGCGTAGGTTTGTAGTTCCACGTACTGATGGATTGCATAGGCAATGTTTGGTGTTGCCTTATTTGGGTCTATGGTCGACGATGGCCGGAGAGAGGGGGCGAGGGATACAAACAATACCCCCCGCCCCCTCCCTCCCTTCTCCCTTCCTCCCTACTTTAAATAAAATCTACTTTATTACTTTTGTCAAGTCAGAAACCCAAGAATTTCAATATTTCCTTGTATGGCACAATTGCCTTCTCCTCCCCTAGCCTCCCCTCCCCTCCCCTCCCAACAACACAGACTTTGTTCGGCCCTCGTAAGTGACACCATGCCATTCCTGAACACCCAAAAGAGAAACGGGTGTGAAAAAGGTCAGCCACTTCGCATTGCATCACGGGGAATCCGCTGCATCTGTCCTTTTGTTTACTCGTGATATTCGAAAAGTCTTGGAAATCACTCCGTGGTCTTTGACATGATGCATTAACACCGAAAACCTTATTTCAAAATTTGGGAAAATGTAACCATTTCTTTATTCAGATACAGTATTTATCAAGAACACTGATAATACAGATTCAAGGGCGGATAGGCAGCTATAACTTTCCAGCTCAATGTGTGTCCTAAGTTCTTAGTATCTTTTGGCAATTACTGAAATGAAAGGCCATACCAAATGCCTTTTGAACTTATCCACCCTTACCAGTTCTACAATCAGGTATAAAGTTGCAGTGTCCTGAAACATGATAAATATTACTATTGATTGGGCGGTTAGTGTTCATGATTTGAATAAAATTGTTAAAAATTTGTTGTATCTGACCTATAAAGTTAAAAATTAAAAAGGTTGTAGAATGACTTTTTAACTAAATTTTCGGCAACTACTGTTTGAATAAATTATAAATATATATTTTAATAAATTATATTGTTTTTGGACTACATGTATTATCAATTCAAATAAATTATTTCCATGGAATATAAAAAAATTAAAATCTAACGCAACACAGTGATTTTCCTGTAATGGTTCTGTTTCCAAATTTTATTTCCCTATTGCAACTACATGTACAACAGTTAATCTTAAATACACAAGATACACTGACTGAAGAGATTCTGTGAACACCAAATTGTATTGTAGGTTAGGTAATGTGTAATACACCTTTCCCTCTACAATAAACTGTTTTCAATATTCTGAATCTATTTTAAATAGTTGGTCACTCAATGCCAGTAAACGGTCATAGTTCCTGTTTACAACAGTCTAAAATAGACTTTATTACTCACTGAAAATAATATGTGATTTGGGCTTTTAAAATATCCCCAAGGCATATTCTATCCACACTACCCACAGGCATTTTACAATCTTTATATCAAAGTTTTCACAGATATCCAACATGTCCCAGTCAAAAGTGGTTTTGCCACTTTACTTTAGACATTATCAAATAATTATATAATTCTATAGTACATATTTTAACTTTCTGATCTGTGCATTGAATGTTTCTCATAGTTCATAGGATTTCTATAAGCTATACGGCCTATGGTATGTCACAAATCTGTATATCAAATCACCAAATTGCTATACACAGATTGGGTAGGATTATTTACATACTAACAGGGATTTAAAAGTGTTGTCAAACCTCCAAAAGGTCATATACTTTCAGAGCAGGAGACTACACAAACCATGCTTTTATACACGTATGTCATTATCATCTGAAGAAAAGTCAACAATTCATCATTGATACCATTTTACCAAACAAATGGAAATATTATTAATTTTGTACAAAACCTATATCTCAGCTCAGCTGATTCAATTTTTATATTATCAACAATTTCTGAATATTACTCAAAATCTTGTCAGAACATCCATGAATCCAAATTCTACAAATCCAAACCAAAACTTCCTAACTACTTATCAACACAACAGCAAAATGCAGTTACTTAACGATAACCTCACAAGTCCCAAGTGTTTAAAAAACAAACAAGAATTGTTACAACTTCACACTACAGTACATAATTGTGCAAAAACATAATGCAAACACAAAAAATGGAGCAGCTGAAACGGAAACTCTGAACGAGTACATTCTTGTTATACTCTCTAATACTCCCATTTTCACATTCCTAAAATAAATAAACTCAGTCTCAGAACTCGAGAGATCTTAAAATAAAAAAATGACATCTACAAATATCTACTTGTATATATATAATATATTATATATACACAAACTGTTAACCTTTAGCACAGTGTTTGGTAACGCATGATGCACAAATATTGACATGGACTTGTTACAGAATTCAATAGTATTGTGATATTTCACAAGGCAAATAGACTTTGTTCCCTACAATCTAACTCAAACTTAAACTCAGCAATGGCCAAAAATCTAATTCACAGCCACTGACCAGAACCTACTAACATTTTAAAGATCTTCATCTTATTCGGTGCTGAAATGAATTTCTGATAAACTATGGAAATATTTTAACTTTTGTTCCGGTTCCATACTTCTAAACTACTATTCATTATCACTTCTCTGAGAAATTTCTACTCTTCATCTGAAAGAAATGATGTGAAGCAGTCTAGCTTAGATGAAGAGCAAGCAGAATGGTTGCATTAAAGTTTGTATGTTTAGTGTCATCCCAAAGGCTTGGTTAGAATGATACTAGAATTACAGAAATGTCATTTTACAACTACCAAAGACTTTATGTTACTATGATACTTTTTAACACTTCATGTCCAAAGTGCTTTTCAAACAGGTGACAAACTTTCCTAACTTCTAAACACCTTGACAAAAAGAAAATGTGACCATTCAAATTTGAGCAGCTTACGAATATATTCCTGCCCTACAATACAGTTTGGTTGTTGATATTTCCATTATTTCCAATACCAAATTTTAAATAATTTTGAAGCAAAATACTAAATCTGTGGACTTTGGACTTGAAAGGATAACACAACAGAGAAAAGTTATGTCTCCTGTTTTTGGCATTGTATCTGACTTTTTACAAAACAGAGCTGAAATGTCTCTATAATGCAGAGTTACTCTAAAAGTATACCCAGTTACAACATTGATTTCTCAATTATGCTACTTGAATGAGTGGTCTTCCTCTCCCAACTCCCTGGTGAAATCCTCTAGTACCATCTGGACCTCTCGGCAAACGGTTTACTCCTTCTAACTGCACCATCCGATGACGAACTCCTTCCGAGGCCACAAGAGGACTGGTATTTGGCGAGTGATTGGTACTCGGGGAACCCATCTTCCTGCGCTGCGACCACGGGCTATTTGGTGCACTGTTGCTTTCTTTCTTAGGTGTAGTTGTCTCTGCTTGGGCTCGTCGTCGCTGCAACTCAGGACTGCTTGAAGGGCTTGCACGCACCTCTACTTGTGGCTCAGAGCGCCAGTTGTCAACAATTTTCCTGGATGGTCGTGGGCTGGTATGAGGGCTCGCTCGCGGACTGCCAGCAGGCGACTGTCTCTCTGGTGTCCCACTAGGGCTGTTGTACCTGCGGCGGCAGCTGTTAAATGGTGAGTAGGAGGAGTCACTGTCTGAAGCACATGAACTACCAGAACTATTGTCACCTGAACCATTTACCAAATCCTGAATTCGTTTGTTCTTCTTATTCCTGCGTTTCTTCTTTTTCTTCTCATCATGCTCGTCATCCGAATCTTTTCCACCATCGCTATATCCCTCACCTTTCGTTTTCGACTTCTTTTCTTTTTTACCTGGTTGTTTCCCCAACTCTACCACCCTCATTCCTCCGTCCTTGCTCAGTTCGCTACATGCCCTGGCCGCTGCTGCCATGGTCTCAAACTCGACAACGGCGCACACTTCACTTTCAAGCTCAGGATTCCTTGCAAAATAAACCTTCAGATCAACTGGAACTGGCTTTCCTGGGCGTAGAATTCGAATCAACACAATCTCGCCACACTTTGAAAAGTATTCACTCACTTTCTCGAAGCTCGAGTCTTCAAGGTTGGTTGCGACAACTGTTCGTCCTGGGTTCCGCTCCATTAATTCCTTTGGCAGTGGGCAGTTTCTTCTAACTTTGGTGAGTTCGTCATTCATAGAAAGCAATTTCGAGTCTTTTAGTGCCTCGGCCACAGCTCTGTAGTCTTTAGTTAGAGATCTGACTTTCTTGAAAGATGTAATTAGTTTAAGATTTACGAACCCCTCTTTGTTCCGACGGACGTGTTTTAAAAGGAAAGCGTCTCTCGACAGGGACTCGTCGCTCAAATAATGCTCGACCTGACAAATAATTTTCTCTTTTAGTTCGTCGCTTGGAGGTGAATAGGTATCATCACTTGGTTTTGTTTCGTTTTCCGAATGAGAATTA
Organism: Epizoanthus rinbou; assembly: GCA_025505405.1. Lineage (NCBI taxonomy): Eukaryota > Metazoa > Cnidaria > Anthozoa > Zoantharia > Epizoanthidae > Epizoanthus > Epizoanthus rinbou. Next base: position 8,614 of record JANVCH010066988.1, read on the forward strand.
TCTGTATGGGAGCCATGACCACGGAATAAATTATTGCCACTGTGTGGATGTTCAGCATCATCTTCCGAATGTGAATTCGAAGAGACTGCATCTTGGTAATCGTCGTCAGATATGTCAGCCACTTCCTCGCCGTTGATTAAAACTTTTGGCGACTTTTCAATCGCCAATTTGTTTGGCTCTAGTTGTAAACCTTCACTCTGAAGTTCAGCCATCTCTCCTTAGAAAAATCCACCTTCAAAAGCAGATGACCGAGTCGAAAACACTCTCCCAAACACGCACCTCAAAAACCTTTCTCCACTGAAAACTCTGACAGCCTCCTCACCATATTTATACAACTCACGTGGTTCGAAGCATCGTGACGTAATGGAAACTTGGCATGCGTCACGTATTGTCCTACTTCCGGTATCGGGGATGACCCAATACCCTTGAAACACCTTGCCCTTTGCTTCGCGATCATCTTCCTTCATCAGTTCATGAATGAAGAGGAAGTTTCTCTGAGACACCTGACACCTCACGTCTTTAACTCCTATAAGTAGTTTTACTCAAATAATAGTATCTTGTAGTTGATTGGAGAGGCTTCCGATTCGAGAAGAATACATTCCCCTGTTAGAATGGGTTTTTTTTATTGATCGACAGAAAAAGGGAATGCTGACACTTATTGCTGATGAAATTTGGGGTCACGGGGCAATCAGGTGTATTTGAAACTGACCTTCACAGAGCGTGACAGTCGACATGCATGAAGCACTACGCATAATTCGACACGTGTGCAAAGAACACGTCGAACTTGCCAGCTTGTACTTTTACTTTAAAAAAATGTGAAATATAAATTTGATCTCTACTGTCTGTCCATGAAAAACAGGGTAGAAAAAAAACGATCATTTTATATACCCACAATTATTCTATAAATTCACAGTGATAAAATGACTATATTACCCCTTCCCCGATTGCTGTTATCTAAAAATATTCAATGAGGCAAATTACAAATGATAAATTTATTGGGAATCGGGGGAAAACAAAGCGCCTCAATACCCATCAGATGTTCCTGGTTTCATGTTAGTCTACGAGCGAAATCCGGCTTGAACTCTGCTATTTGCGATATGAAACAAATTCGAAAGTAAATAATGACTACCATGAACATGATATCCGGTAAACAATCGTCAATAGTGAAAAAAGAAGCCAATTTTCAGTTCATTTTATAGGTAAACGAGAGAAGAGAAACTTAATTGATAATGCACGTCCATAAGGCAGATGATAGAAATTAAAATTTGGATGACTGGTTTTCTTAAATTTCTTCACTCTAAGAATATCAACTGATATTCACGGTTTAAGTTTCTATGTCACAAAACCACTCATAAAGTACATTCAAGAAACTTCTAAGACATCTCACGCTGGGCTTCTTCTTCCTCAGCTTTTGCACCAGTTTCAGAACTGGCATACAAAAATAATTTTCTCGTCATTTCCAGTTCAATAATCTGACAATATACTATTTCTTAATACCAGAGTCAGAGGTGCGTACTTAAACTGACAAACTTAAAGCTTGAAACTAAAGCCGACACAGGAAGACATTCAAGTTGGCATTTTCCCATAAACAGCTGATTTTTGAAAACTTGGCCGTTTTCTTGCGTTTCTTCTAAGTACTGTATTTTTACGTTAGAAAACATTATGGAAACTATCAACTCTTCAATTTAAAACGCCGAAAAGAAACTATAGTATTAAACACTGTAAAATGAATGGTCATCTTAATAATAATATGGGCTTTGTTTATAAATCATTAAATGGTTCAAAACGTAGGCTTGGATGAAGGTTCAACTATCCAGTTCGGCAGTTGTAAGAAATGAGTAACACCAAACACTTCTACTCTTCAAGAGATGTAAAATGAATGGTCATGTTATGGGATTGTGTCAACTGGTTCAAAAGTTAGGCTGGGTGGGAATTTCAACTCTTCAGTTGTAAGAATGAGTAACACAAAACACTTCTACTCTTCAAGAGATGTAAAATGAATGGTCATGTTATGGGTTTGTGTCAACTGGTTCAAAAGTTAGGC
>JANVCH010066999.1:4820-17263 GCA_025505405.1 Epizoanthus rinbou
GCAACCTATCCTTTTCCTACCTAATACCTAGTTGATCTACTATCTAATCCATATCTCCACCCTAGTTATTTACTATCTTTTCTCATACTAGTTTATTTATATCTACTATCTATCTGCAACCTATCCTTTTCCTACCTAATACCTAGTTGATCTACTATCTAATCCATATCTCCACCCTAGTTATTTACTATCATTTCTCATACTAGTTTATTTATATCTACTATCTATCTGAAACCTATCCCCAGACCTATTTTTATCCTATCTACTTGGAGTGTTGAACTGTACCTAACGTCTAGTTTTTTATATCTAAACCCTATCTGACATAAGCTATCTATACTCAACCTCAAACCTACTTATTTCCTATCTACATACTATCTAAATGCTAACTTATTGTTTTAGTTATTTCCTATGCTTCCATTACTAGTTAATTCCTATCTGCAGATTCCTATCCAATAATTATTCTCATGTAAATATGAAACATGTGTGGCCAATTAGCTTTAATTGTGGAGTTATTGTCTATTTGAGCCACCCTGTACTTATTTAAAGCTGTATATTATTAGTCCAAAAATGTTGTATGAATTAAAACATGTTTTAATTACAAGGAGTGATATGAGAAACAAGTTATGCACTTAATATATGTATGTGGAGGAAGGAGCTATGCAGGCAACTTCTGACTGTCCAATGAAATTTATTTAAACACTTCAGTTCTTCGGCCTTCTTCAGTTAATATTTACAATCTAAAAGTTATTAACAGTATTTTATAATAGTAACAAGTAGAAATATAAAATCTGCCAAATATTTAGGAAAAATGTTGCAAGTCAGTATAAAGTTCGCAATGATCAATTGTTCTTAGTTATTATCTGAGCTTGACTCTAGTAGGTTCGCTAGTGGTGTTGAGGTCAAGTCAGTAGCAGTTGCCCCTTCTACTGCCAATGCACTTGCTACTGCTACAGGCACTGGACTCGCACTTGCTACTGCTACAGGCACTGGACTCGCACTTGCTACTGCTACAGGTACTGGACTCGCACTTGCTGCTGCTACAGGTACTGGACTCGCACTTGCTGCTGCTTTAGCCCCATCTCTTGTTGTCTTGGTTGCTACCTTGTTTGCCTTTTCCAGGGCACGTTTTACTTTTCTCTTCTTTGATTGCTCTGTAAATAAAATACAACAGTAAATTAGACTGTTGTGTGAACTAAGTATTTCTTAATATCTTGTATGATATTAAATTACTGATGAAAATATTTATATTTTATAGATAGCTATAGATAGTGGCACCTGAAAGTTACTTTACTTTTAGGGGGTTGTTGCTCTTGGGACTCTACATTGCATTGTTCAAAATGAATGTGCCTCATATTACTTACCATCCTCAATCAGTAGATTGTTCATCTTGTTCCGCAACTGTTGCTTGATGTGGGCAAACAATGTGATTTCAACATAAGACCAACCTGCAGACACTCAATTGTAATGTAATTTTAAAACATTCAAAGGCATTTCAGAGTCTGCCATTAGTAGGATACAATGTAGTGAATAAACCATCATTTGTGGGTTATTTATGTGTTTAACATTTACGATCCTATTGTGTAACGTGTATAATGTATCATGTATTGTGTACCATGTATGGTGTACAGTGTGTCAACGTACATGGTGGTGGAAGAAAAACAATTTGTGACGCTATTGATTACCAGTATCGTGCGAACAGCCCTCACATTTACGACAAACACAAGATGACATCTTCAGTTGTGTTTGCTGTAGAATTCATGATACAAACTCTTTATGCCACAGAGTCAGATGGCCATACCGGGAACATTTGACACATGTCCCACACTCCTGCCCAGGGTGTGATTGTTTACCTACAGAAGGGTGCCCAGCTCTACCACCACCCTCCAGGCCAGTGCATCCTATTTACATTTTCAATGTTTTTCCTGCAAAAGTGTTTGCAGCTATATTGTCTTCAGTGACTGTACTACCAAAATAAATAGTTTGCATGTTACTAGGTATGACAAGCTCACCTTCAAGATACAGATACAAATGACTTTAGCTTTTTGCCTTTGCCTTTGCCTTTACGATTATAATTTCTTTTACTGCAAGTTTTACTTTTTGAGAGTTTTCGATGTAGCGTGAACAGATAGTGGTTTGAGTGTTTAAGACTTGCTGGATTACATGTACTACCAGTTATAGCACACGAACTTGTAACAGACTGTATAAGTAGAAAAGCAAGAAAGAACTATCAGCGACTGTAGTTGATTGAATATAAAGTTAAGAAAAAAGTAGAAATTACAATAGTCCATAAAGCTGAAGGCTTTTCACAATTATAACGTTTCAAGTATTTAAGTATCTAAAACAAAACTTCATAAGGTTATATAACGTAACAATTACATAGCCATTATAATCATTTACTAACACATTGATGTCAAAGATATTTGCAAGATAGTGTTAGAAGTGAGTTATCCTTCATGGACATTAAATATAAAAATAGGGATTTACTATCAATTTTTGAAAAGTTTTGATTCACGTTGATTCACAGGTGTCTTTCTATACCTTATTCCTGTTTCAATTAGCATTCTATGCGCAGATATTCTGATTTTGGTAACAGCCAGACGGGTATTTTTCTTGACAAATATTTCTTTTAAACAATCTGACGGTATCACCAACCATTTGATACACATATCTTTTAAAGGAGGCAATTGGCAAATTAAGCTTTGCACAACACCTCCGACGCTTGACCGACCAAAGTGTGTGCAAATCTTGTTTCATTTATACGTGCCCAAAACTTTAAAATAGTGACTGCTATCTTTGCGATCAAGGGAGCTCTACCCAATTCAGCATACACCGCAACGTTTGAAGCTTTTGCATGTACACCCAGGATACGTTTACAAAATTTCAAGTGAAGTTTTTCAGCAAATGTAAGAACACTAAATAAGTTGTTACTAAACTGTTGGAGATTAGCAATTTTGCCCAAACTATGAGGTCCCCAAACTTTACATCCATACAATAGTACAGGAGCCTCCACGGAATCAAATAATTTTAAGAGAACTTTGACTGGTGAGCTACCTACACTAGAGAAATTACTAAGAAGACTATGATATGCCTTTAAAGCTTTATTATACAAAGTTTTCCGAACAACTTTTAGAGTGATTCCTAAGTACGTATATTCACCGACAATGTCTATGTGCTCATTTCCAAATTTCCACTGGCAAATAACGGACCTGCAGCTTTGTGATTTGTTTCCAAAGACTACAATTTTGGATTTTTTCATATTCACTTGAAGTCTCCACTTGTTTGAGTACTGTTTCCAGTTTGATTTACTGGATCACATTTTTCATCAAATATATCGGATAAATCATTAATGAAAATATTAGAAAGTGTTGGGTTAAGGTTGCAGCCTTATTTAACACCAGATTTTGATTGAAAAAAGGTGTTAACCCTCGGTTTACTTTTATGGCAGATTTCGCTGAAGAGTACATGCTGAACATATATTGTATGCTAGTATTATCACCACCTATTATCATCATAATTTATGTTTGTTGTGCGCGCTAGACACTGTTTTTATTTGCAGTTTAGTCAAACTGCACGCGATATGTTTGTTTTCTTGTACGTTATTAACGGTTACTATTTTGGTTTTCCTTATCTTTTACTAACGTTTTTTAGTAACTGTGCTCACATGGTGGGTGGTTCCTCCTAAAATGTTCTACAATTGGTATAAGATTTAATGGAGCCGAAACCTATTGCAGAATTGCACACATTTTAGGTATTCCTACTGATGATCAGTTACTGATTTGTGTTTTATTTCAGTGACATGTAGTTGTTTGTTTAAATGTAATTAGAAATAAGGAATGACAAAATCACATGGATAAGACTGGAATGGCCACGAGAAACACAAAATAAAATTGCGACCAAAGAAACTGGCTGACATTGACAATAAAGATGCATACGTGTCAGCAGTGTCAAAATAGATTTTACTGTATATATATATATATGTTATGGTGACAAAACTGTCTTCACAAACCAGTGCCAGTAGCAGTGTACTAATGCTGTTCCTCTTGGATTTTACCATCTGGCTTGATCTCTGAAAAAAATAAGAAATCAACGTAAGTCTTATCTGGCCTTATCTACAATAAGAACAGAATGTACTAATTAAAAAGATAAATCAAACAATTGTTTGAACGTTATCGCGACAAATGTCCTCTCAAAAATTCAAATCGTGAATGGAACGAACATTTGCACAAGAAACGAGCCCCTCCATTCAAACTAAAATATGATGAACCGTGAACACACCCCATATCTTTCCGAGACAAAGATTATAATCCAACTAGTTTATCTTTGAATCTCGAAGAAAACAAAGAATGGTGAAAACGTTTGTTCAAAAATTATAGATTTCCGAGGCGACACATTGACTCTAAACTCTTCTGCCAATAAATTGCCAAAATTAAAATTTAACATAACAATCATCACATTAGTACTGAGTAAAAGTCTTAATAAATTGACTTACCGGGTTTTTAATTCATTTCCAGTTTCTGGTTGGCCGCAAACCAGAGTAAAAAAATCAGTCATGTCAGTGCCATGCTCGATTTTGCAGACGGCAATCTAATGGAAATTCTGTACATGATTTTCGCGCCTTTTAAGGTAAAGTAATACGAGCAACATTTTTGCTCAACTTGTAGTGCAACATTGTTGCAATGCAAGTTGGTGCATGCTGTTGCGCGTATTACCACGTACTTGGCCAACTCGTCACGCAACAAATCAGAAGTCCTGTCTGCAGACAGTGTAGAGTGCTCTTGAGCGTGCTTTGATCAATGTTGTAAGAACATTTTTGTCGTGAGTCATATGTCACACTCAAGTACCTAAGAGTGATTTCTGATTCTGGTATTGTTCGCAGTAGCCAATCATGTCAATATTTACACACGGCAGGGAAACATTTCACGTTCCTCCATGTTCATAACAAGTCAAGTTCTCCAAAATATCCGGTGTGTTTCACTCTTAGCTTCTTGGTAAGTATCTCCAATTTCCAGTTCATTTCGCTCAATAAGTTCAGTACAGAATTATATATAGTATCCAGGTACACTGTCTACAACTACTCTGTTATACGAAATGGCGGGTGATGTAAGTGTATGAAGAATTAAAGTCTACCAAATGTTTATGTGAAGATGAAAGTAGAATAAGTTGGTGAGAATTGAGAATTTTATCAAAGTCACTTGAGTTGATTTTTTTGCGCTAGTGTCTCCAATTAAGTATACTTCAATACTAATTCGTAGGAAACATTCAACTGAGCAAGTTTAATTATTATAGACAATGTTTACACTGTCAGCTATTATAGTAATTAAGGTACAAGTGAGTTCTTGTTCCAATAACAATAACAAAAAGTGAAAGTATATAACAACAAGTATATTACTCTAAATTATTTTTCTTCTTTCAACGATAATAAATGTATAAAATGAAGAGTACAATCATTAGTCTAAAGTATTGTTCTGCAAACCATTGGATGAAAACTTCAGTTATGAAATAAATGTTCTTGCACTCTTTCTTTTGTGCTTCACTGCAGCTATAGTATTGCAGAAACTATTCAATTTCCAAGATTGTTTTCCTTAAAGTGTCATAGACCATCGTAACACTGTCCAGCTCTAACAGTGCAATAGTGAATTCCTCTTCTGTTACAGTGTTCAGGTCCACAACACTGCCTTTGCTACAAGTTGGTTTACTACGTTGTTGAACGCTTTCAGTAGCTAGTGAGTCTTCTGACTGTTAGCTTTCAGTAGCCCATAGCGACGTGACATCGAATGACGTAAAATACTCATAACCCTGCGAGAGTTTTAGAATAGAAAATCACTGCTCCAAGATTAAGCCTTACCTGAATTTAATGTTATAACATATTTGTATGTCTTGAACAACTCAATTGATCTCGGTTAGTTATTAAGTTATTAAAATTAAGTTGTCAGTAAATTTTACGATTTACTTTTCTTGTTTCTAGTCATTTAGTCATCTACTGAAGTAGTCCAATCGAAGTGACAACTTCCATCGGTGGTCCTATTAACAAAATGGTACTTACATGGAGCGTATTATACATGTATATCAATATCCGTTACTAACACGCACTATTTTAATGCATGATGCCAAACATCGGTAGTTGAAGTAAGCTGCGAAAGCAATTTCCACGAAAAGTTACAGTGGAGTTTGTTTATCACGAGATGCACCACGATCACATGTCATTGCATCACCATCGTTCCCAGGGGCCTTCACTCAGTTCTACACCCTAGTTACTAGGCCTCTCCAAATCTCGTGTTTTGTTGGCCACAAAGCTAAGAAGGTAAGTATTAAAAAAGAAAGAAAGAAAATAATATATTGTTTATCTGTCTGAGTGTGGTTTATTTATGACTTATGAACTGCCTCCTCTCAGTCTACATAAACTATTTATAGATCTTGCAGCGTACCATGATGCATATCCATTGGCTCGGATTTTCTTTCAAGGAATAACACAACAAGATGAACAGGAACAAATCTTAATTTTGGCGGTTTATAACTATAACTACAAGTCTGAAAGCGTACTTTCACAATAACTTCAAATGAGCAGAACGTCGACACGAGGTTGATGAATGGCTTGAACGGCTGCTGATGTTGACGGTTCGGATTTGTCCAATTCGCTTGTATCACCTATACGATTTTTTGCCCACGAGTGAAGGGAATTGGCATCGCCTACATGTTTGGCAAAATTTGTGCGATAAATATATGTTACACCATCCGAATAACTGACAGCGCCGCTCAGGGCTTTTCCTTTTAAACCTCTTCTCCTTGCTTCATTGACATACGTTTCCCGAATAATTTCTGAGCAGAATTTACATTTTGCCCCAACAATCTGTCCTTGTTCTACTTTAAATTCAAAATCGTCTTTAAAGGGCCATTTGTTAAAACTTTTTAGTGACACACTCGCACCTTTCTCAGCCATGGCACATGGCTGAATGTACAACAGAAGTTACTTAACATGTGTCAAAGGTTAACCTGGTTCTTACACGTGACATGTGAGTGCCGTGGGACTGAAAGAGCCTGGAAACCATATCGCACGTGCTACATACCGGTTCGACGAAGAAACCAGACTGTCAAGTAAGTTTATATCGACGAAATAAGGACTTTTTAGGATCATTCAATTACAAAAATGTTTTGCGCAAACTGTAGCTATTAAAGTGTTTCTTTTAATATGTTACCAGTTCTTGGTTGCTGGATAACGATATTTCGTTTGGGGTAACGATAAACTATTTTGCGGTAACGCAGGACAACCTGCGTTATATCTGTTATAATGTTTGTAATACAAAATGATTTAATGTACAGTAACACAATTTTTATTTTGATCTTGTATCTCACAGAAGGTACAGTCATACATTACACCGGTCTACCATTTGATAAGATTTGGCCAAGTTTTAGGTCTTTGAAAAAGATTAGATTTTGCTGAAGGAAATTTTTATATCTGTTTTGGAAGTCGAGATATTAGCAGAAAGATGTTTTTATCGTTATTTAATATTCATTCATTTATTAATTTTTATACAATGGTATGGGCAAAAATATCAGCTCTTTCGACCATTTGACCGACTTCGTTGTGCTGCCCGGGAAACGGTTGGGAAACACCGAGCAATTTCCTGATTGATAGATTGATTTGGTACACGAGGCACACAACAGAAACCGTTTGATCAGGGTATTTGTAGATTCTTCACTTTCTATGCTTCTTATATATGCTATTTACAACTGTGAATATTATAGGGAAACATTTATGTATAGCTATAAACGAAATTAATGTTTATAGAAATTACAAATAGTTCCGACAAACATACGTCCTTTGCCAGTCCTAGTCTAAATTCTTGCCAGTCACTGAGCTAGTCATGAAGCAATTCTTGATCAAACTCCCAAGTATATCTATCAACCAAAAGCCGTATCTATATTGAGATTGGGAGAAAGTACTCTAGTATAATGCCAATGACATGGAACCATTCGGACTTTGCCTAATTGAGCATAATAACTATTATAAAACTCGTTTCTACAATTAGTTCATGTTATTTAGTTACTGACATATACAATCTTTATTATCACGATTCTCCTCTTGCATATCAGCATATGCGTTTCGGCCTTGAATAATCACTCTCTTGATCTTTGTAACGGTGTAGCAACGTTTTCCTCTGTTCCATCCATATCCTTGGCACGTCATCTCGAACTGATCCATTGGATCCCTTTGGTCGCTTGAAAGCAGCATTTTAAATCCTTGTCACGTTTAGGGTATCAAAGGTATCTGGCGATAATGGGGCGGCTTTTTCCATCGGTTCGTGGGGCACCTAATTTATGAACTTGTTCAATTTCTATTCCATTGGCAATGGTAGAATCAATCAGAGGGTCAGTTGTCATGAACTTTAGAAGTTTTATTCTAGCATCTCCAATAGACTCTCATTCTTTAGAAGATGAAATTGCTTCTATGTTGATATGTGTCTACTGACAGAACATGCTCCTTCAGCTCTCCAATTTGCTGTCACAAGTCATAATTTGATTTATGTAAAAATGGACACTGGCAATCTGAGGGTAACGAACTAGGTTAGAATTACAATGATATTGGTTGCACCAGGGCACGAGAAAGACTGAGCGGTGAAACGCTGTCACTGACTATTGTGCCACAAGTGATGCATGGAGTACTGGGGCGAGAGCGCTCGGATAAGAAAGTCTGAAAATGGCGGGTGAAAACAACATTTTTGGGCTCATGTACAATTCCAGCTGTTACAAGCTTAACGGTAAAATACTTTTCCTCTTAATTTTTAGTAGGCATCTATACATAGTTTGAAACTTTATTCAGTAGAAATTAGAACATTGTGTATTGAGATATTAATGAATTGCTTGGAAATAAATCGAACTTCTTAGATCCAAGCAGGCAATTTATGTATCTTATCCGTGTTAAAATTTGGTTTTGACCTTTTTGTCCTTTTGGAGTTAGAAGCTAGAATTCAACATCGTGTCAGATGCTAGCTAGATTTGGGCTGATGATCACGTGTTTTCGTTGCGCGGCCTGGTTCATCGTGCACCTGCTGCAAACATCAAAGGTGGCCAAATGTGCTGTCGCAGCATAGTTTCAGTGTTTCAGTGCATGTGTTATAATATTTGCGCGGTGGTTCGTACATGTATCTATTTAAAACTGTTATATCACTGTATACAGTGTAGATCAATTTAAAATGGCTTCAAATCTGAAAAGAAATTGTCCATTATCACCTGCAAGTCCTAGTCTGCAATCAACAGTGAAAAAGAGAGCATATTTTCCAACACCGAAGCATCTGGGTTTCCCAGCAAGTCCACTGGCAAGTCCGAAATCGCCATCCTGCTCCATGCAGGTGGACTTGATAGCGTTTCCTCCATGCCCAATAGCAATACAAATATAAAGAAGCGTTCTGCTGAAAAGCATCCAAAATCAAGAAAAACACTTTTCCCTGACTCGATACCCGAAGGCGAGGGTGTTGTGAAACTGCAACATAATTTTCCGTCACGAACTGAACTTACAACTGAGTGTGCCACTGTAAGAACGACCTCGACTCCCTCGTGTGCCACGCCAGGCCAAGCTAGTAACACCATCGCTATAAGAGAGTCGCAATCAGAGTATTTAAACACTTCCAAAATGCACGACACACAAGACACAGTAATGATGTGTTCCCCTTTGTATCTAAATGACACTCCCATTGCCCCTGAAGAATTGCTGCTGTATGCTCTAATGAGCATTTCCTTCCCGCCTGGAACATTTATAAAAAAGCATTCCGTAGAAAAATACAGCACAATAACTGGCACTATAAACAGAGTACTTGGCATACAGTACAGTACCCACTGTATGAGGGCGTATTTTCATCGAGTTCGAAATAATACCATCAAAGGCATTGGCAAGACTAAGGGTGTATGTAGGTGGAATTGTTTTAAGGGGGAGACGATAACTTCACGCAGAGACAGGAATTTGCACTTCAATTACTAATTGATGGATCAGATGTTCAATATATGACCATTGTTTCACTGCTGACAGACCTAGAAAACTGTTGTTCGAAAGAATTCAAGCAAGAAACCAAAGCGGATGATGGGAAAGAGGTTTTGCCAGGCCAGGATTTCGACATTAAATATGTACATAATAATTTTAATGACGTCATAACTGATCAAAGACTGGACAGATTATATGAATCCAGAGGAGAACAGTCTCCATTTCTACTGCTTTGGGACTTGCCCAGGATATGCCGAGAGGGAAATAGAGTTAAAAGAGGATGGGTCTTGGTGTTTGTTTGTCGAGGGTGTCAGAAGAGAAATTGAATTTAATTGGACAGAGTGTCCTGACACAGTGAACAAAGTTGAAAGATTAATTAAAGTCCTAAACCAAATTGGAAGATTTGCCATCTGTCAAGGTTGTAGTCATGAAAAATACAAGTCACTGATTTCAACCGACATTGAAAATGGCAAACCATTATTCATGACACGAGATGGGTCACCTGCCGCATTTGTTGAAACACTACTGTCACAGGAGAAAAAGAAAATTATTAGGTCAACCAAGTGTCCGATCTTTCTTGTCAATGATGAAACTCTTGGTTCATCAGATATGTGTGCTTCTTGTAAATCTGCCAATCACTACCTTTGAACATTAAAATCAAGAAAATCTGATTATGTTAAGGTTGATACTTCTGCTAGCACGAAATATGATTATATGTCCAAAGAGGAACTGATTACTGTAGGACTAAAGGCTGCAAAAGAATTGAAAAACCTCAGATTGAAGGAATACAGGGAAAAAATGACAAATATTGGGCCAAAGTCTGATAGTGACCTCAAGCACATGTTTAACAAACTCTATGCTGGTATAGAAAAAAGAAAAGAAAAACTGGAAAATCCTGTTTTTAATTGGGGCAAGTGTACTGAGAAATTTTAAAATGTGGAAGAGCTATACAGTCACTGTAAAGCACATATTGAAAGACTCGATACAGAACATGTTGCCCCTGTCAATAGAGAGTACATGTGCCACTGGTCAGGCTGCTCAAGAAAATACAAGAAAATGAAACTATTGCAAAACCATTTATGGGAGCACACTGGCTGTGCCCAGGATAAGTTTTTATAGATCCTACTCAAGGATCAGTCAAAGGCACTCAACACCCCAGACAAACAAATGCGATGGCACCCACTTGTAATTCAATGGTGCCTCAGACTGTATCGCAAATCACATAGCACTTACAATGAGATAAGATCATCAGGGGGTTTGAAACTGCCAAGTGGACGGACACTGTCAGACTACTAAAACTTTAACTCTCCCAAGTATCGGTGGCACTCTGAAACACTACAGTCTATGAAATACAGATTCTTCGATGAGGTGAAAATTAAAGAAGGTCTAGTGTTTGACAGCTGTAACTGGGAACTTATTGGATTCACTGATTTGACTGATGAGAAGGAATCTGACACAGCTGCGGATAAGTTAGCCACGCATGGACTACTCCAGTTCTTTTTTAGAAGTAGTTTTTTTTCAAATTCGACTTCCCTTACGCCTACTTTCTCACAAAGGGAGCAACAACCTTACAAATCAATAGGGTGTTCTGGCTGGGTGTTAGCCTTCTGCACAGTTATGACTTCAACATTATCCTGTCATGCTGCGATGGGGCGTCACCAAATCGAACATTTATAACTATGAATACAAACAATGCAGAACACAGTGAAGGGAATAATTATTTTACTGGACAACCTATTTTCTTTTTCTCAGATCCTCCCGATTTGATTAAAAAAACTAAGGAATAACCTCTACAACAGTGGGTTCAAAGAAAAGAACAAGCGATACACAAGAAGAAAGAAAAACAATGGAAAGTAGATTCTCTGGGACCATATATCTGCAGTTTATAACAGCGAAAAAAGGCGCAGCCTATTTGCAAATGCACGTCGAAGCTCCCACATTCATTTGGACAGCCTAAGTAAGATGAGAGTTAAACTTGCCGTCCAAACTCTATCATCTAAGGTTGCAAATGACATGGAAAAGTTTGAAAATGCAGCAACTGAATCAACCAGAGAATATCTAATAAATTGCGAACATTTTTGGAAAGTTTTCAATGAATCCAAACCAATTAGGGTGGACACTGATCCGAGAATTGAAGAGCTAGATGGGGTGCCGAGTTATTTTAAACAATGGAAGCAGTCCCTTCCTCAGGATTACCGGACAAAATTGGAACAGGCGAAACACTTTATTGCATGGCAAACTATGTTTGACCTCGAGGTAAGCAGTTACATCCCCCCCTCCCCACCCCAAAGAAAATCCTGCTATATTTAACAGTTTCGGGATAGGTCTAACTAAACATGTTTAAAGCTAACTTGCCCATCACTAAGCAAGGTTATATTGCTTTATTTACTACACCCCCCCCTTCAGTTTGCGATGCTTTCCACTCAATCTGAGAGTCTGCAAGTTTATAAACTAAGTCTAAAGTGAAGTT
>JANVCH010067000.1:0-10656 GCA_025505405.1 Epizoanthus rinbou
TTACGCACAAGAGAAACAGGAGAATTTTCGTACACAAGTTCTTGTCTATTTTGACAAAACCAACAAGATAAAGCAGTTCAATGTACTCTACACTAAATCAAAAAAGTTTTCAAGGCTTTTAGTGCATTTCGAAGAAACTGGAACGACTTTATAACGTAAAATGTCAAACGATATCGATCGACTATTAAACGAATTACGATAACTTCGTCTTCGGCAACAGTAGTGTTTAGGCGCACCTGCATTTTAAGCCAATTATTTTTTCCCAAAAAAACGGTCAAAAGTTTGGGGTGCGGCGTATATATGGGTTCGGCCTATCTACGGGTATTTACGGTAAGTTCTTTTTGAGTAAAAAAAAAACGAAACAAAACAAATACTAATTAATAACATAATTACTTCAACCGCGGATATTCTACTAACTCAAACAAAGGTTTCTCGGTTTGCATCTAAGTATTTTAGGCAATTAGCTGTGCGCCCTAGGTCCTTCGGCTGTGCGACCAGATTTTTAGCTGTGCGCCTAAAAAGTAAAAGTTAGGAGCACAAGTGCGCCTAGAAAAAAATGCGAACTTTGATCCCTGTAGCTATCAACTGGTTGAATCCAAACACTTCCAGTTTGACAACAGATTCAACAGTGAGTAGTGAAGGAAACTCGGGTGCTACCCATAAACTGGTTGAATCGAAACACTTGCAGTTTGACAACGGATTCAACAGTGAGTAGTGTCTGTAGTAATGAAGGAAACTCGGGTGCTAGCTATCAACTGGTTGAATCCAAATACTTTCGGTTTGGGTACAGTGTACAGATTATTCATCATCGGGTTTGTGAAGATTAATTATTATAACTGACCTTGCAAAGTGATTTATTACCGAAGTTCTGTTTGACATCCATCCAGGATTCACCTGTGTGTCTGGCAGACTATTGTGACGTTTTCAGATGCAATGTATTAATGGACAGGAATGCAGACAGATTCTGGGATCAGGCCCTGTGCAAGGAAGAGCAAATGTTGACTCTGCGCAACAGATGTGAGGTATTGTTGTGGGATCTGCAAACTCTTCTGCCCTGTTTATTTTTACCACAAGAATAAATCCATTCTCTGAAGGGGACGAGTTTTGATTTGCCTGTAGACAAAGACTTAAATTACCATTTGTGAATAATAATAATTATAATATACAAATTTATATACCGCATATACATAATGTCCTAGGTGCTTTCCGTTTCTTATTTTTTATTTGGTAGTTTCTCTCTCCCCCCAAGAAGGCCTGATGGCAAGTTACGCTTATTTGATGGATCAGGACTTATTTCCTTGATAGCGCCATCCATTTTTTCAAACAACCCAGGCCTTCTGATTATGTTCTCCTTAACAGGAGTTTCCTATACAGGTTATGCAATAAGCAATTTGTAGCCGGCCCAGTCCCCAGTTCGTTTTATATATACATGTAATACAATTTACGTCAATATTAAATATCAGTAAATTTATTCTTCCACAGTCTCTTGTGCGTAGCTGCCTTCCTAAGACTAATGTTACAGCTCAAGATCAGGTGCAAATAATTGGTAAGATCGCAGTTTTATTCTAAAGGACAAATGAAGATGGGCAGAAGTAAATATTTCTTAGTTCTTGAAGTTTAGCTGATACTTGCATGGGCCAATGATACAGTTACACAGTCTTAGTCCGTTTCAGGCGCCGTATTTTATACTTGAATTAAGTTCATGGAAAGTTGGACATCTGAAACAGATTAAATACGACATTCTGAATTACATACGGCAGAAACGTTAATGTGGCAGGGCTTGCTGTATTTAATGTAATTAAATACGGCACATGAAAGATACGGCGTCTGAAACGGGCCTTACATGCACACACAAATGCACATACAAAACATCAGCAAATACACAATCAGACACTCGTGCATGTACACACGGAGAAACACACACATGCAGATGTGCACACACAAACACTCACAAATAAAATCCCAAAACACACAAGCACATAGTCGCGCACATGCAATAGCACACAAACACGTACATGTTTATACAAATTGTTCTCCTTTTTAATTGATACTGTCATGTAAAATACAACACTATGTAAGTATGCACTGCCTGACTCAGCCTTGTTGCCACATAAGCCTCTGGCTTTGGCTTTTCCATGTAACACCACCACATTTGTGCATTTAAAGAGACAATAAACAATAAACATGCAAACCAAGTACACGCAAGTACACAATCAGACACAGAGACATGTACACACAGCGAAACACAAACAAACAATCAAACACACATACATACATGTATACACACACACACACAAGTACACAAACAGACGTTGACATACATACACACACATCCACGTACTGTACAATACACACACGTGCACATGCACACACGCACACACACACACATACACACACACGCACACACACACACACATGCACACACTTACATGTATATGCTAGCCAGCATGTTCTGTCTAGTTTGACACATATGTAGCGTAAAAGAACAAGTTCAAAATGATAGGTCTAATATTAGTTATAAAATAGCTACCGTAGTAAACCCTTCTCCTCTCAGACTTTGTTTATTTCATCTTCTCTGAAATGCTTCGCCCTCTTAAGCCTCGCGTGGTTTAATACCCGTTCCGTGAACAATAGGCGTCAGAGCGTTTTGATACAATGTATGTTTTGTGTTTTCTTTGCAGAAAAGATTGATAAAAACCTATGTTTCCTCCTAACCTGTGAAAATTACTGGAAAAAACCGACTAATGAGGTTTGTCTTCATCCACAATACTTCTATTATAACTTTGTATATACATATGACTATGTACACCATTTGTATACTATATACTGTATGTATATGTACCAGCATTGTACATCTGTTGTTGTACACTCGCTAGGCACGGATATGGCTGTCGTCATGAGTGTAACCATGTTGGTGGGTATGGTCATGGGTGTATCCATGTCAGTGGGTATGGTCATGGGTGTATCCATGTCAGTGGGTATGGTCATGGGTGTATCCATGTCGGTGGGTGATAGCATGGATGTGGCACAATGGATGCAGGGGTGCTGTATTCGTGGGAGTGGGAATGTGTACGTGTGTGTGTGATTTTAGTATCTTCCGTTAATCTAACCAAATGGATCTGTATTTCACAGTTCTCGGCTTGGAAGATCATTCTGTACTCAATCTTTTCTCCATTTTTCCTGATGGGTCTTGTACTGTATTACTTCAGTGTCTGGGAACACTACCAGTAAGTATCTAGATATCTGTCTTGTTACAGGTGGCCGACATTTAATGCAGTGTATAGAATTATGCAAATCTTGACTGTTGTTCCTTATTCAGTCATGATCAGAGTAGACCCTCTTCGTGATATGGCCTGTCAATCCACTTCACAGGATTTGTGCGAAATCTGGAAAGTCTGCAAATCCAAATTATACCCTTTTTCCGGACCTGGAAAAGTCTGGAAAATCATTTCAGCGTCTGGAAAAGGTCTGGAGTTTTGTATTCATTGGAATTCCAGCCATTTTTGGAGATCAAATTAGGACTGGATTGATGTCAACTGTGAATTTTAGGTGGCAATTTAGGCTTTTTCTCCATTACTATTGAGTCTGGAAAAATCAGAAATTAGTCTGAAAAATGTCTGGAAAATGTCTGAAATTATACATCGAAGATTCTGTACGAAGCCTGACTTCACCACCAAGCCTCCGCGTTCACATGGAATTTGATGCACAATATAACATGCATTTACTCCAGCATTCTTGTCGGATTTGCAGGATTGGGAGTTCAAGGATTAAGAAATTTACAGCTTTGTAGTTTGGATGCAGGACTTGCTGGTGCAATTGAGTGTCATGAATAGGCCCACTGAGAAGGTTTTGTCATAATCATTGCTTTACGTCATGTTTTAGCATCCGCATTATGTTTTCTACAATTGTTTGGTGTTATTTTTCTATTCTGTCAGCAATGACCGCTTGATAGAAAAACAGGTGTCTGCCATCGTGATGCATTTTGTTAAATTATATTTGCTAATTGAGAGTGTACTTTCTTCTTTGTTCTAGTGGCGATAGTTTTAGTGCCGGTTATCATAAGGACGTTGAATATGACAGTAACTGGAGAGTGCGGGGTAAAGGGGCTGATGTGCGGAAACGATACGGCCGTAGTCATATGTACTGAAGATATAAGTTGGAAATGACATAAGGTATATTGAACAGAAGTATCCAAGGAAGTAAAGTAATTAATTGATGTTGGCTGACCAGGATTTAGTTCCAGGATTTTCGAAGATATATTGTCGTGCATACACAATAAACACACGCCCTATAAGATGTACTAACAAGAAAGTACGAACTGTTCAAGACAAAGGTTATTCACTGACGTGTCGACCAGGATGTAGTTCCATAAGTTTTTGAAGATACGTTATGAGGTGCACTATAAGATGTACAGAACAGACAAGATGAACTGTCTGTGCAAGGGAGTACTGCTGTTCTCTGATGTATTATTTAGTGAATAAACCCCTTTTGGCGACTGGTTTATCGAATTGTATTATATTCTGCCCAAGGCTTAGAGCTCTTTCCATTTGTCGGGTCCGGCCAGTCTGTCCAGGCAGTTTATCACCCTATGTTTGTACAACATCACACCATAACGGACGAATTGCTCAGTACTTCTACTCCAGTAGCGGGGCCATTCTGGCCTAAACCAGTTCTCTAAATTGCCCCATTCCATTTGCTTGGGCCGGCCAGACCGGCCAGTTACGACAAATGAAAAGCTCCCCTCGTACCGATTTTACCCGTGCTCGGACTACCTATTTAGGTAGTCCGATGGCACGGGTAAAATTGGCACGGGTACAACTTTCATCCGTGCCGTGTCAAAAATTATGTGTAGTGTAAATTGGGCTTAAGATCGCAACGTTCAAACAGACGAAATACTGAAATACTTATAATTTATATGGATGAGATTTTACATTAAAAAATATAAATATAATAGTAGATTTGAGACAGATTATTTCGTACAAGTTAAACAAGTTAGTTTGAAAATCTGCAGGTTCGTGTACATTTAAGTCAATTTTAGAAAATAGAGACTGACTTATATTTCATAGTATGATAAATATTTTGCCATTTTTTGAAAACATATATCCTCAGAAGCTACTCATCTTAGTTGTAGTTGTAGTCGAAGCGAAACTGCATGAAGATTAATTGTAGGTTGAGTTGTAATATTTTTAAATGAGTCACTGCATAAGTGGACAAGTATATCGCAAGTTACTTTAGCTGTCGAAGAAGGTTCGTGTTCAAAGTTTCTATAACTCAGCAGCAAGCATTTGTGTTTTGACTTTTCAACTTTGCGTCTCCACAGGTTATTCTATTCATAAACTGACTGAGGCCTCAGATAACTTCTCAGTTGACACAGATAGTAACAAGAATAGTGTGACAAATCAAATCAGGTTTTTTATTGCGCAAATTATCATTCTGTTATGAATGTTTTGTATCTCTTTACTTTATTTGTAGCATGCGATTTATACTAATAAAGGTATCTTGATCGTAACCTCGGTACTGCAAGAGTTAAATATACAAAAAATCTTGACAGTGACAAGCGTTGTTTGTTTCTTCGTAGTTGGTCAAATTTTAATTGTTTATCGAGTAGGGGGCAGGTTTTTAAAGTTGTCTCTATAAATTATTTATTCCTTTACTGTTTCTGTTATTGATATGGTTGTTCCGTGAAACAATTTATGCAGATAAACGATTAGCTGCAAACATCTCGATAGAGTAGTCGGCAGAATCGATAGCAGTAGTTTAGCGGCAGTACAGAACAGTCAGATTTGTAATAGTTCCGACTTGTTTGGTAGTGTAAAATCAGCATTATGGCTTTAAAGTCTATACATTTGCTCATACAGGCGGCAGTTCATGGTACTGCATTCACCCAATTTGTTAAGAGAGACACAGTGTATGCAAAGGATGTTTAGAGACAAATTACTACACCCCACTGCGAAAACTTCTTAAACAACTTTTCTTTTCGTGTGTAGCGACGGAGTTGGAGCAGGTGCTCCTGTAATCTTAGGATATTGAACAAGTTTCGGCTAAGTGTGCAACTAAAATCAGTAATGTGTAACAGGTTCTAATCGTTATGTTATCTTCAACACTGTTTCAGTCTTGTGATGGAAAATGAAGCGGATCTTTGCAGCAGTTAAATATATATCACTATATTTATTACTTCTACACGTTTGTGACGGTCAAGCAACCACCAGGTAACTATGTTTTATTATTTGTATTATTAGAGCAGTTCAAATCATTTGGTAGCTGCTTATCCGGATTTTAAACACATTTACAAGGATAGGGGCGGGGGGAACTCCCAGTAAATCAATACTAACCAACCGCAAGTACAAGAAAAAACTGAGCAGAAAACCTGGTGTTATTAAAGAGTCGAAAGGAAGGTTAGTTTTGGCGCAGTGACTACGTAAAGTGGTGTAGCTAATCGCTGCGTCCATTACAGAGTTATAAGCAAAGTAGGTAACAAGGTGGAACTGTCTGAAAGCGTATGAAAGGCATCTCCTATGGCAGCTGCCAAATAACTGATCCCTCTGTGATCGATCGATGTTCAGTTCAAGCAAAATGTTATATAAACGAGAATAAATAATAACTATCTGTACTTATAGCGTAGCACGGTGGGGGTTTCTAGCTATCGTATGCTGTGGATTAGATCTTTGAAGTTCTAACTTCATCCATAGTTCGGGAAACATTGAAGTATTTCTGCGCTGTTATGTTTAGACTATGAGTAAACATGTTTGGATTAAAATGCCCGCTACATTTTTTCTTTTGTGCCACACGAATAGTAGGTTGTCAGGGACGTAGCCAGATTCAAAATTTAGGGGAGGCAAAAAGACATTTTTTTAAGAAATGCAAAATTTTGGAAGTAGGGTTGCTAAAAATACTCTTGCTCGCTTTGAGTGAATTTTTAATCAGTATAAGTTTCTGATCATGATAGAGTATAAAAGATAACAATTTAAACTAAAACATACGGGTACGTAAGTAATAAAGAAGAAAAGCTAAGCATTATTCCTTTTTTTTCTAGGGAGGAGGGGGGGGGCATTTGCCCTCCCTGCCTGACGCTAGCTACGGCCATGATTGTTGTTATCAGTTTCCACACTGCGGAAGTAAAGTTCATCATTTGTACGATATACCATCACTTGATTCCGATTCGTGAAGACTTCACTCTTCAGTCTTAGATCCGCTGAGATTTTCGAAGGCACCACAGTGATTGAAACACCAAACTTTGCAGCCTTAAATAAATTATGTAAAATGTTAAAAACTAAAATTTATTTCTTGAATCAAATTTACTGTTGGTGATCTATTTTGAGTTGTCGAAGGAACATTTTAAAAACATGTTTTAAAAGCATGGTCTGATATTGCCGACCCCGTTCGCACTAAGTGGGCCGGGATTTTTAGTCCCGCCGGCCAAACTGCGCTGAAGTATCTCATGTAAGAGCAATCAAGCGACAGCCTGGCGACAGCACTAACTGACCTTGTGTATGCGCATTATTTGGTGTGTTCAGTGAAACAAGATGGCATCAAACTGCAAACGGTTTATAAACTCACTTATATATTTAATACCTTTTTTTTCGTTCGTGAAACAATGCCACAAAAGTCATTTCTTGCTTATTGAGAATATTCGCCGAGCAATAAACTTTTGATGCGTGAATTCCGCACCATTTAGCAGCAATGATCACCGACGCATATGTTTTAGTCAGCAGTCATTAATTCAAAATTGTGACGCAGGTCATGGGGACATTTTTCGGAGTGTGTTCCTCCAAACATTCAAAATGTTGAAACTTTAAAGTTTTAGTGGATATTATGAAGGTAAAGAATCTGATTCAAGTGAATCAGAAGAAGAAGAGATTTCTGATGTCTATATACGAATCGGATACAACGCAGTGTTTCAAAGCAATCCGAACCGGCCCGTCACCTAGCATCCAATCCACTCCATTCCTTCTCCTGGCAGCAAATCCTATCCGTCCACTCCTGGTCTCTACGCCGTATCACAGAAGCTCTACTTATCGCCAAACACCGCCCTTCCTATACCCCGAGGGAATCACTTGAACAATGCACCTGTCCTATATAAACACAGGTTCTCTACGCATTAAATCTAGCCTGATGATGACCCAAGAGGTTGAAAACGTTTGCGTTTTTTAATACTTAATGCCATTTTATATAATAATTTAACACGGCGAAATATGTCAAAACGTAATGTATATTTGTGGAAATACTGGTTTCTGTGAAAGTTGTAACACGACCCGATATGTGGACAATACAGCAGCTTGACACGATCCAACAGCTTGTTCGATCCTTTATATTGTTCCATTCCATTCTCTACTTAGCATCTGTGGATAGGCGGCAGGATAGCCTAACCTAAAGGCCCCCGCACACGTTGAGGAAACAGCTGAGCAAAGTTCGCGCGAGACTTTTTGCTCAGCCATTTCCTCAACGTGTGGGGGCAATTTTCGTGAGAATTTCACCTCTATATATCAAGACGCCAATGTTCCTTTGCAACGAGAAAGAATCTCTCACGTGGAATAACACACGCCTGACAACCTGTTTTTCCGCGTGAGAGACTCAGGCTAGCGACAGGATAACACAGTTAGAAGTGGATTACAAATCATCAAGCGTGATTTCAAAACTCCCGGGGGGGGGACTCCCATACCTGACTTGATCGTCGAATTTTTACCAAAAAACCCCTAAAAGGTACTAATATGGGTGTGGCTCGAGCTCATTAACCCCTCTAAAAGGTACCATAGAAATAAACAATAATTATAAATATTGTATTTTGTAAAGATTGTAAATAGATACTGAAAAGCCCAATAAGGGAGTATATATTAAACGTCATCATCATCATATAAAATGATATATCAGTGAACATTCTGGCATATTACGTCCCTAAAAGATACCTTTTTGAATTCAAACGCTCATTTGTATCTCTAACACCCTAATTAAGTGGTACCGCAACCTACAATTTTAACCCCTAAGAGGTACAACGATCATCCCCGTCATGTCCAGTATGAGAGGCCCCCCCCGGTCACAACTATGAAATAGCGGTTTGTAGTTTGGACCGTTTGCAAAATGATCCATTTTGCGATGCCTTCTTATCAGATAGTAATATTATTTATGAAAGTGCAGTAAAGTGGTTTTCGTGTTTCAGTGAAAGTTGAATTGATTTTTATTCTTACATTTTCTAACCAACATCATACTTACTGTCCAGGACTCTGAGCGTCAGTAGGCAGCAATCTCGGAATCTGACTATTGCTATTAATAACGCGCTACGGCCTCCGCCAGATGGTGACTACGACAAGAAAATTAGACCAAACGATGGAGGTAAGTCCTCATAGACTCGTCGAGGTATTTTTTAGGTTGGGAAGGACAAGGACTTTTAATAATGTTATTCACATAACTTTTGGCATTATTTTGACCCTATTGATTCACAAGACATTACCGAAGAGTAATTATTAAATTCATGCATAGACAGCCCAACAGCACAAGTATAAGCATGAACACATACAGGTACAAGCACAACTACAGTCACAGACACAGACCCAGATGCAGGCACAGACACATGCACAAGTATAAGCATGAACACAAGTACAAGCACAAGTACAAGTACAGTCACAGACACAGACCCAGATGCAGGCACAGACGCAAGTACAGGCACTGGTACTGACGCAGGAACAGGTAAAGGCACAGGCACAGGCTGTGCCAAATATGTCATGCTAGATTATTACTTAGACACATTAATAAAGTCATTACTGTTATCACAGGCAAACGCGAACGCATAGTTTTTGTGTCTAGTAACTAGCTTTTTATATTACTCTGCAGGGGATCCTGTATCGGTTCTCATTGAATTCAAGGTTGTATCACTTGGAGAAATTAAAGAGGCTAAAATGGTAAGAGAATAATAGAAAATATTTGTAGCGAGCATTATGGATTGATGGACTTTAAGCAGTTCGAACTTTCAAAATCCGTGTTACTGTTGCATTATGGGATTGAGGTGGGGAAAACAAAACAACCATCAAAGCTATGAAACAAATTTGTTGCTACATTTAATTGTTCATAAGATAATTGGAATCAGATATAACATTAAATTTGTAATATTAAAAATGTAAACTTTTACAAGCAAAATAAAACGCTTGTTCTCTATTACATTCTGGCATAGGGTAACTACCCCTAACTGTGATTTCTCTGTATTTTTCCAGGAATATGAAATGGACATATTTTTCCGCCAGTGGTGGTATGATCCCAGGTTCGCACACGGTGTAGACCGGGTTTTCACTATGGCCGGAGATGCTACCAAGTTGTTCTGGACACCGGATACGTACTTCGTTAATGCCAAGGTCACAAAATATCATTATGTAACGAGGGAAAATATGCGAATTATGATATGGCCGGATGGGAAAATTTACTTCAGCACTAGGTAAATGTCGCAATCTGAACCTTTGAGAACTGAGGAACGATATTTCTCCGTTGCCCTTTGCCTTTTGGCTGCCATTCCTGCGGACGCTTTTAGGTTGATACCAATGACACTAGAAGGGACGTGCGATGAAGGTTAGAGTTGAGATAGCTTCAACACTTGTTGGTCTTGGTCTTGGTCTTGGTCTTGGTCTTGGTCTTGGTCTTGGTCTTGGTCTTGGTCTTGGTCTTGGTCTTGGT
>JANVCH010067011.1:0-10654 GCA_025505405.1 Epizoanthus rinbou
GGGGCACATGATTCACCAGGAATATTTTAAAGTTACCTCTTCTGAATGATAAAAATTGTATGCGAATGATAGTTTTTTGGCTGTCACATTTATGTGACATGTGACTTGTACCAGTCGTTAGGTCACATTTACTGCTATTTTCAGCTGAGTTTGCTGCGGTCATCATTAGTCTGTTGTCAATTAAGTTGTCAAGTCATTGTTTATAAACTGTTGTCGATTGGTTTGCTGCATGTACGTAAACTCCAAGTTGAAGTCACATGAAAAATCTTGTTTTGACAAGTGAACTGTTTCTGCTACAGATTTACAAAACATTAATTCAAAGTTAAGCGATGCAGGAAGGGCTATCATCCCTGGTAAAGCTATAGATTTGGGTTTGAGATGAAGTATCATAGATGAAGTAATTCCAAAATTAGCGACTGTCACACTCAACACAGTGTTTGACTGAAGCAAACAACACTTTCACGGAGCCTCAACTCTAATTTTATGTGTAGCAAACCAATCAACAACAGTTGATGAACAATATAATGTCTTGTCAGCTTGTCAACAGACTAATGAGCATATTGTGTACATGGACAGATGGGAATGCCTTCAAACCAATCAGTAGTGAGCTTAACTGAAAATAACACATCCACACTGTGTCTCTTTGTCTCTTTAGCACCTTTTTTAAAGTCCAAAGTATCAAATTACATGGACCGTGGACATGGAAAATAAGTACCGTACATGGGAATCACTGTCTTCTTGCATGTAATTTGCGTTGCATTCTATTAATATTAATAATGATTTTAATTCTTCTGTATTTTATTGAAATACTATATTTTATAATTGATAGGTCAGAAGCAGCTCAAGATTAAGGTAAATATTTTGAATGTTTCCAACACAAAACCAGCTGTTTCATTTATAAAATGGAACAAAACTTTCAATTCCTCTTGTTTTGTAGTAAACCAATCTACTTCATTTATACCAAATTTCATCCATATTAATTAATTTATACAAAGTTAAAAAGAAAACATATTTTAACTTGGTAGTTGATAACACAATTATTTCCTTGTGTACACATGTATGTTGTATATAATTATATGATATCCAATGTCCATTAATAGAATAATTTAATTGTTAATTATTATTTTAAAATTATTTCTCCATTGTACAATATGTAAGACATGTCAGTGTCTCTTGTTCTTCATCGTATTTCTTGTTTTTTCATTTCTAATAATTATTCCAACATCTGACTATTCTGACACGTTGATGTTCTTACTCTGAAAAACTCTTGAAGAAAATGTTTTTAATTATGTACTCCTGGGATATATGTACTACGTCACACTTTTCAAGATGGCGGATTCTATGAGAAAAAGAAGGAAAATAAGATTGGTGCTGTGAGCAAAATTAAGATTTTTTAACCCCCGAACCATTTTATGGTAACGTTAAGGTTTCATTTGAGGTAAAAAGTGATTTTCAGCTGAGGTTCCCTTTAATAGTTGAAGTATTGAGTTCCTTTGAAAAGGTAATTTTATTTAATCCCATGTGAAAGAGAAAATAATCATGAATGTAAATTTTGTAGTTAAAAAGGTTTATGAGTACATAAATCTCTAGCACTACATTGCCGTGTCCAAAGTACAATCGATAGAGGACAGGGTCCTGGAAACAAGGGATTTCTAGCCTGGAAAACTCTCCCCAGGATTTTATCATTTCAAAGTGGTATGAACCCTGTGTGATTTTTATCCTGCAGATTTAAATGGACCAACATGTTGGAGGAGGACAAGACAATGAGCCACAGTATCGACTTTGATGCAGCATCAGTGCTGGTGGCTGCTGGGCTGTGGCACTTGCACCATGCCCATTCTGTATGTAGCAACCTTAAAACTTTGATATTAAAATATGTTATTTAACAAATACATTCCATTTTGTTGAATGACGTCAAAACACGGCGAGAGAACCAGAAGTGGCACACGAGTCGAAAGCGAGTGTGTCACTGAAGTTCTCACCGTGTTTTGGCATCATTTGAACATATATTAGTGAACAGACGCATGGAAAATGAAATTTATTTGTTTTCTACAATAATCTAAACAGATTTTTGAGGTTTTCCTCCATAGCAATTCAACTGAAACAAAAATAGAGAAGCAGCGGTGTGACGCGTGTCGTCATTTTGTGTCTGTTCGAAAATAGATCACAGTTTTAGACCAATCACAGCGCGCGTTATATCTTGTTTATTGTATAATGTAAGACAGGAGTATTATATACGGAATACATAATTAATATACTCATTAACAAATCAATTACCAGTAAATGCATGAGTTGTGGTGAAAAAGCTGGGTTTTCACAGTCCTCGGAAGTACTGTAAATGTTTTGAGGAGAACATTTCTATGAGCTATGAATGCATCTATCTGTTGGACTTCGTAGCTACAACTGATTTGCTATCAAAATCTGTCAGTGGCCTATATAGCTATCCATCCTATCTATAGGATTAATGTTTGTTTAGAACAAGGTAAAATTCCCTGGGAATTCTTCATGTGCTTACATTCCCAAAAAGAAGAAGATTTAGGAATTGACCCCAGCCTGTTTTTTCCTTTACCATGAGCATGATATACCCTTTAGGTGAGGCACTATGATTTATTGCTTGCATGTTTTGGTCCTAGGTGAGGGTACTGGAATTTATTTGCCAATGTAGAACTCATAATTTAAACAACATTATTAAAGGACTTAAAGCCATGACTGATCTACATGCCTGTACATTAACTGCTGTTTAGGTCTTGAAACTACTGGCCAGCAAACTAAGTAAAGTTTTGAATATATAGGTGGAATTTAATGGACCCTTTTTAAACACTGCAAATTCTGTGGAAGCTTTCAAACGTCACCTCAAGTATAACCTTTTACAGAAGTTTCTTGCAGTTCATTTTCTAAACAGTTTCACTTAGCTTTTCATATATTTTATACTTTTAAAGTTACCTGTAATTTTCATCATAACTTGTGATTCAGACAGTCAATTGAAGCATGTCCTAATTACATCAAATTTTAATCAATTTGTTAATTAGATGAGATAGCATAATGTGTATTGTGCCCAAACAATAGCTTGTAATATAATGTCAGTTGATATCACATTGTGCAGTAACAGCCAGCTCATTATACAAGTCATGTAGAATTTAGCTTTCTGGTAACATGTTAGTTCTTGGGCCCAGTCCTTTCTTGTTTCTGTCAGAGATACAAATTTTTCAGAAACTCACAGCTGCCACTCTTTTAATAAAATAATTTTATATTCATTAGGAAAGCAAGTGCATTAAAGATGGTGAAGAAGATGAGGAGAAGATGAAGGTATGCTAAATATTGCAGATTGTATGGTTTTGTGAGTGCCAAGAACAATTAAAGCACCTTTAGTTATTAGTTCCTAAATTCTGCAGCCAAGAATTTCAAGCAGGAGCAAAATTTTGCAAGAAGTTTGAAATAATATTTGAAAAGAACATTTGGTACCCTTTTTTGGGGGTATCACCAATAGTAAAGGAATGAGCCGGGTTTGCACAAGGTTTAATCAGGAAAACACAACCAGTACAAAACAAGAAGGCTGATGCAGGAGGCACAATTGTGCACATGAGCCTGCCCTAAGGGTATTTATATGGTATTTTATAAGCCCCAGAAACATATTCCAACGAGAAGAAATTGCTTTTTGAATTTGGCTTAACCCAGGGTTAAAGTTAACCATCGTTCAAACAACCAGGCCCAGAACTGTAGGCCTCATTGGGTAGCAGTCATGCATGGGCATGCATGCTGCAGACTTTTCTTTGAAATTGTGATGTGGTGAACTTGTGGCGATGGAACATTAAGCTGTTGTTGATTCCTACCACAAGATATTTCTCGTATGCTTTCAGTTGTTCTTGTCGCCATTCACGAAAAACTAGATCGCCAACAGATACGGCAGGGGTGGGGGCACTTGTGCAGCCATAAACTTTGGATTTGGCACCGGATGTGTGATTCCATGCATGAGAGAGATCTTGCTTAAGAATCAACTGCCGTCAACAATAGGTAACTGCTCCCCAATTAACTGGTCCCATCAAGTCCAGAGTTCATGAGCAGACAGTTCATGCTGTCAGTGGCCAAGGGTGGCTTGGGAGACAGGTCCCCCTTCTGGGGATACATTGAAGAGCTCCGTGAAAAGTTCCTGTGTTGCACGTTCAGCAATGGGATTCTTGTTTGGAGTTTTAACCCGACCAACATCCAACTTAATTTCAGGGGATAGTAGGAACTTGTCATCCAGTAGTGTGATGAAGCCTGGACTGAGGTATTATCAACACAAATTGTAACACAGAGACATCACACAGAGACAAGTTGTAACACAGAGACATCTAACAGAGACCAGAGCTCAGCAGCTAGTACCGGGATGGCATTGCAGAGGTGTTCGTGCTTTTCGCTTTTGATGATGCCCACCAGGGTGTATGATGAAATAGTCTCCCTCAAGACTAAGCATGAGTTGATGGTAACGACGTACTCTGTCTGCGGCAAGAGAGATACCGATGGAACCTTGTAGGTGGGTCAGTGGAGGACTGAGGCTTTAAGTGTTTAGGAAATTAAAGGCCTTCACAGACTGACAGAGCTGACAGGAGGATGCAACTGCTTCTATGGCCTTGTCAGTATCCAATGCGAAGAAATACTGAACAAATGCTTTCTTTGGTACTTCAAAAAATGTTTGAACTAGTAGTACCATGTGGGGCACAACTATACGCTCACCGGTGGGCTGAGCAGGGCTGAGCATCTCTGATAACAAGACGACCGTCATTGGCAATAATTACGCCCTTTAGGTAACGCTGACATCCCTTATT
This sequence comes from Epizoanthus rinbou, assembly GCA_025505405.1. Classification (NCBI taxonomy): domain Eukaryota; kingdom Metazoa; phylum Cnidaria; class Anthozoa; order Zoantharia; family Epizoanthidae; genus Epizoanthus; species Epizoanthus rinbou. The sequence goes on from JANVCH010067011.1 coordinate 4,806, forward strand.
TTAGTGGCTTTCTTTGAGGGTCACATTCCCTGACTGAGGTGTGAGTGGGTGCGACAGAGATTAGGACTTTCTTGTTGGGTGGCCTGCCATGCTGCTCAGCTAGTGAAGGGCAGTTAAACAGATCCTTCAAATACATCACTTATGGAGATGTTATGGACAATGGAATCTTACATCTCAGTAATGAATTTATCAAATCTGGCAGCTGGAGTCCAGACATTGCATTGGGTTTCTACTGGCAAAGTCAGATGGGAGGTTGTCAGCTCCAGCAATGTAACACACATGGACAGGATAGTGGCTATATCTGACAGTTGAAAGGAAGGTTGTGACCCTGGAGCTAGCTGATAATTCACCTCACTTCAATCAGCTTCTCATAAGTTTGAATGCATGGTCTCCTGTCAGTAAGAACTTGTGTATTGTGGTGAGACTGGATGACAGAGGGAGCAAAATGCTTTATGGCAGCCCTGATGCCTAGTGCCTCAATTTCACAGGGCAGCCAAGTCACCTGGAGTTTCTGCTATTTGGCATTGAAGAAACCAGCCACGGGTCGCTTCCCATTGCAGTGTGTGTAAAGAGTTGCATAAATACGTCTGCATTTCACAGAGCCATCCGCCACTATCCACAGGGCACCTGAAGGATGAAGCTGTCTGTGCCTCATTGAAGGCAAGTAGGAGCTCATCGGACCATAGATTCCTCTCTAGAGTCCTTCCCTGTAGTCACCTCGTCTAAAGTGTCAAGATGCTCATCATATATTGGGAGTACATGACTAAGGACCTTGTAGACACCCAGAAATGACTGCAAGCCATAGATCTATAGCTGAGGGAGGCTGTACGGACAAGAGTGCAACCAACTTGTGTAGGCTCGGTTAGGGAGTATCATTGGACCATAAGTGATATGGACCAGTCTAGCAAAAATGGCTCTTTGAGGGTAGATGATGGTGTTGGTAGCGGACAAGCACAGGTTGTTGTGCTTGAGTTAGGCAAGAACATACCACTGACAGTTCATGAGGACTTCCGCTGGTGACTGACCACCAAAATACATATCACCAGCGATTTGCGTTACACTCCCCTCCTGGATAAGGTTGCCTAGGACTGTCAACATCAGTTCCTTGAGACAGGTCTCAGACCCAGGCATCCCCATGGCTGACCGAATGTAAATGCAGATCTATTTAAATGGTGTAGCAATGCCGCAATACGTCAGGGACGATGATGTCAAGGGAATCTGGTAGAAGGAGTTTAGCAGATCGGTAATCATCAGGTAATTCCACTTTACTATGTCTCGCACGACAATGTCAATGTCATTGTGTGGCATTAATGAGGACTTGCTCTACCGGGCGACTTTGCCAAAGGATGTCACCAGCCTGCTACCTCTGTTGGGTTCTTGACAAAGAAAGAGATTTTTTCAATTGTTTAGAAAAAAGTTAGGTTTTTGACAAAAATATCAATCATAAACATGGTTGACATGGCGATGGAGGAGCATGAAGGTATGATTGAAAGTCAGAAATTTTCAAGTTGATAGCATTCACCGTTTAGAAATGGCAAAATAAAATGCCCCCCCCCCAGCCCAGATAGGGTTAAGGTACTCAACATGGATGTTGACCTGCTCAGGTTTAGCAGACACTACTTCTACTGTACTGCGGTAGTCTGCCTTTATGCTGTGGCAGGAGAGTGGGGCCAAAGTTTATGAAGGCACCATTGTACCTGGAGATGAACACATCATCATACTCTAAGTGAATGTAGTGGAACTGATCATGGATATCACTCGGTTAGCACTTTTCAGGGCCTACTGAGACATTAGGGAGTTTAAGAAACCAGGACGGCAACGGCAACGGCTACGAAAACGGCACAAAACAAAAGGCTTAATTACTGAATACAATACACTGCTCGTGGGAATGCACTAAACTGACCACCTGTCCACCGTCGTCTTCAGAAATAGAACGTGAAAAGTCAAGTTTCGAGTTCTGTAGACAACGTGAATGCCGAAACACGAAAAGTCCTAGTGTTAGTTTGGCTTCAACACTGAGGTCTCCTGTTCCTACAATTCACATTCTTTCATACAAGGAACAATGAAAAGGAATGGATGAGATATAGAGAAGAAGAGAACACGAGAAAGTAGAATTTCAACAGCCGTCGTCATAGCCGAGCATCTTAAATTCCCTATTACTGGAGACTGCTTTTCATGACGGTGGGAGGAGAATGTACAACACCAGCAGCAGGAGGGGTGCTGATGCCTATACTTTCAGCAGAGATGACGGACCAATTTTGGCACAACTGTTCTCCTTTTTTAGAGAAGAATGGGGAAGTCAGTGGTGTTGGTGACACGAACTGCATGTTCAGCAGAGGTAATGTCCTGGGGACGAGGCCAAACTGCCTCAGGTTTCAGGTGGATGACGTTGTATGGGCTGTCAAGCCTAGGCTCAAGTGCCCATAGGGTGTCAGGATCAGATTCACAAGGGATTTAGAACTGAACATATTCACCAGGAAGTATGTCTGTGTATTGGTAGCAGGAAGGCTTGCTATAGTGTACGGCGTCTGACCCACCAATTAGGAATTGGCGTCGTGCGGGAAAACAGCAGTGTCATTGCAAACCATGAAGGGGTTGTCCACAAGGATGTCTACAATAAGCTGTCGGACCACCAAACCATCAAGCTAAGCTTAAAAACCTTGGTCCCTCGAGAGTGTGCTATGAAACTCGCCAGTCACGTCCATGGGAGTGATCCCATTGACCTGTCAAGCTATCTGGGAAGCAGGGGTAATAGGTAACCCGTGCATCCTGACAGATGAAGCATGAACCATAATAACTTTATTAAACTCTCCCGAGGCCGTTTTTCAGGTTTATTTACAATGCTCTAATCTAAAATTGGATATATGATGAATCTAAGATAAAAATGGACGTGGTGCCTGTGTCTAGTGTGACTTGCACAGGGTGGGACTCATAGAAGGTGTTTAGGACTGGGGACAATGCTGATGTAAAGAGTAGCTGGTTCATTATACTGCACAGGCCTGATAGCAGTGTCACTGCCGTCATCAATGGCCTCATATTCCACATGGTCAAAGTTTTCAGGATCGTCCTGCACAAATTGGGATGGACTCCAGGGTCTCCCGTCTGCTCGCAAGTAGGTACCAACATTGCATAAGGTCGTGAGTTGTGTGTGGGTGTATGACAGTCTTGTACAAAATGCATGATAAGAAGGGTCGCTGCTGGGAGTGACTGGCTGGTAGCAGGACCACCCTTAGGGGGAAACATGGTGCCAACACGCATGGCCTTCGAATCCTCAATGGATTGCAGCTCATCAAAGAGAGTCCTGAGTGAGTGACTGGGAGATCTCAGGCTTCAAGGAGGTCAGAGATTTGTTACAAAATTCTGAGCCATATTCTGCTTAACAAGCTGTGGTAGGCTGGGGTTAATGAGCTGCAGGTGGTGTCGGCTACAGTCGGCTGTATTCGGCCATGGTTGGCCACAATCAGCCAAAAGATTGTTGGACACTCTTAAGATGGATGATTCAGCCAGGGTGGGCCACACTCAGCCATGGTCAGCCAGCGACTGTGGCTGGTCAGCCACCAAATCCTCAGCTGAGACAATGACATATCATGTCTTTCTTACATTTGAAACTCATTACCAAGCTAAACACTGTTGAAAATTACAAATGTTGATAACAGGTATTTGGAATAATGTGTGAACGATGACAGGAGATAACAGTAACTGATAGACTATGCAATTTAGAAAACAAAATAAAGGAAAAACTCAAGATACAGAATAAAGCATTTTGGTTGCATTGATATACGTATGTTCCCATTGCTCCTGGAATTCCTAGAGACAAGTCCAGGCTGAAATAATTAAATTTCTTCCAGGGCCATGGAAGACTCCAGGAAAGACTGTTTGTTTTCTGACTACTCTTGAAACATTTACACACTCCAGTTATGCACTTGTAAACTGTGACACGTTGTTGCAATTCGTGGAATATGTTACATGTAGCTCTCAGTGTTTGTGGGTGTCTCTTATTCATGATGTATTTATTTTAATTATTTTCCAGGAAATGCTTCATTCTCTGAAGACAGCAGCAGGAATATTTGACTGTGTGAAGGCGTGGCCAAACCTTGGAGGAGGGCACAAAGATCTGGAAGGTAATTTATTGATCAATATATGATCACTTACTTTAGGGTCACCCCCTGAAGGACATTTCTGGAAGGTAATATTGATATACATGTACAGTGGAGGATCTTGGATGCCTCCCCCTTTTGAGGTGTGGACAATACTCTTTTCTTCCGGATTGTGCCATCAGTTACAAGTTGGAAAGTTGAAAGAAAAACCACCATAACCAAGCCAACTTTTATTCGCAAGAATATATGATGCAGGAAAATGGCATATCAAAGATTCGATCAAATCTCAAAATATTCCAGGAGATGGCCAATACTACCTTAGGTTAAGTGTCAGTTATTACATGCAAACAAGAATAATTGTGTAGAATTGTGAGGAAAGGCCATATACCGTAAGAGAGCTTCCTGGACACTTGGTGGAACGAGATGATAACTTTGTCGCGTCTTCCTTAGAGCGTTAAACATTTAATATAATTACTAACAAATTGAGGTGCACGACCTAGGATACATTTCTTTACAAGCTTCAGTACATGTTGTTCCCGCCGACTCTTAAGAGGTTCGTATCTTATCTGCTTCGCTAGTCTGTGCCCTTATAATAATAATACAGGCCTTTGATCTTGCAGCAGTTCCATGCAATATCGTGGTAGTCCAGGCATGACAGAAGTACAGGCAAGACAGAAGTACAGGCAAGACAGAAGTACAGGCAAGACAGAAGTACAGGCAAGACAGAAGTCTTGAGAAAATGCTTCATACCTTGTCCTTCAATTTGTTAATCTCTCTTTCAAGTGTCTAGTGAACAAGACAGAGTAATAGTTGCTACCATCTGTTCATACTTCACTATGCATGCATCATGCATGTATCAACCATACGGAAATGTTCGTTTTGCAAATTAGAACTCACTAGCATGACGAATAAGGAGCTGTTAATGTCCTTAGCAATGTGTGACTTCTTTTACTTTAGTTCCCCGTCAAGTTGGTGGAAATAAATTGATTTGAGAATTATGAAAATATCTATATTCACTTTCTTGATCTATTGTTTATAGCGAACACATCAAGAGCACTAAGTCTTCAGAGCCTAGCAGAGGCACAGGTTAGTGTAAAGCAAAATGTTTTTTACACAACATACATGTGATTAAATATGAGTATCTTGTGCTTATTACCAGTACAACTCATTTTGATGCTTCATGTTTAACTCTTGTTCATATAAGGTCCAACATCAATCTTTTCACAAGACAAAGTAAACAAATGAAGTACCTGAGAAAGTTCAACGTTTAACAATAACAACAACTATGTCCAACAAACTTTTAATTTGCACCTGTGGTCAAATGTATGTACAGATTGTGATAAGGGAAATTTAATAGGTGTTGTGCTGCCAGCAAATAGCTAAAAAGAACACTCGAGGCTGCCAGCCTACTGTAGAAGAACAGAAGATCGAAGGAGACAGTACAGTCAAGAAGAACGTGCAAGTGAACAACGTATTAGTTTTCTAAGAGTTTTCGTTTGAGACTCAGGATGTGAATGATTTTGTTGGCACCCCCAATGTCAGACACCTTCCGCCGCCCCTGAATAATATGTACTATATAATTATGTACAAACGTATGAGTGAAGTGTGTATACGTGATTGTACAATGTCCAAGATAACTGTTATTGAAATTGAGCATAATAAAAAAGATTGTGACTGGTACATTTACCCATAATTCGTAGCGCACGAAAACCCTAAAAACACTCATAAAAATGCACTGAAAGGTCATAAAAA
>JANVCH010067022.1:0-10653 GCA_025505405.1 Epizoanthus rinbou
TACTACTACTACTACTACTACTACTACTGCTGCTACTACTACTACTACTACTACTACTACTACTACTACTACTACTATTACTGTTACTACTGCTGCTGCTGCTACTACTACTGCTACTACTACTACTGCTACTACTACTACTACTACTACTACTACTATCTGGATAATTATACAACTGGATGTTTAGTGTTAATCCCTGAAAATGACTTGACTTACCCTGGCAGTGGACTGAAGACTACATGCAGAAGCTTTTGATGCCCGGTCTCCATCCACAATCCCTTTCCCCTGCATAACAACACTCAGATCAACTTTTGTACGTATAGAGGCAACTCCAGAAGATCTTGCATTAACCATACTTTCCATTAAGGCCTGTCTGCTCTGAAAGGTTGAACTCTCTCGTTCAGCTGCATTACACTCCAATGTTTCCCCTCTCAACAACTCTGGTTCCAGATCTACAGAAGGGCTCGGCGGAGGAAGTTCTCCACTCTCTTCACATTCACCTAATTCTTCTTCTTCTTCTTCCTTTATCCTTTCCTTTTGAAGATTTGTCTTGGACGTTTTTGCTTTCTTCTGCAAGTAAGGTTTGCCCCTCTCCAATAGTTGGGTTTTGTCTTGAGTACCAAGAAATGCATATTCAACTTGAGACTGCCGTGTTAGCTCTTTTAATTCCCTTTTCAGTCGCAGATCACTTCGTTTAAATGATCTTCCACCACCAAATGACATAATTCACAACAGTTGTAAAGAAACGGAGAAAAATACCTCAAAATAACATTTTTGAATCCCAGTCGTTCTCGGTTCTGTTCACTGTTGCAGTGACATGAGATATCCACGCGAAAGGTTTTGAGTCTTTGTATATCGCCAAAGAATAACTTTCAACATATATCCATTTAGTTATTCGGGTACTTATCGAATGCATCCAATACTGCCCCTAAGCTGGATAACTGCAGTAAATCAACTCTGGACAAGACTGAACAATTCAAGCGGTCCGCCATATTTGTTTGCGTCTCGGTTGCCGCGGCATTCCCACTAGAACCCAGTTTATCACGGTCAGATTTAAAAACAAGAACAGAACGCCAGTAACGCCTGATTGCTTTCTTTGTTTTCGGTGTGTTCAGTGTCCTGGCTCTCGACTGCATTTTATAAACACTCAATATACATAACACTACCCGAGCCAGACTTGAAGATCAACTGTATGTACCGTGATCAAAACCAAAAAGCAGTAGTGCTGGCTTCATAAAACGTTTATCGGAAAGAAAAAGCATATATTTTGAAAATCTTCGCTGATTGAATGATTCAGTGGGTCTATAAAATCTTGAATTTTCCTTCAAATGTCTATGTTGTTGTTGCTTTTAATATTTTCAAGTGTTTTGTCACCGATTTTAATTTCAATAAATAATATATTTTAAATTATGTGTACATTTTCGTCACGTGTACAGCTTATATCAGCGAATGACTAGCGGAGCCATACATTTATCGATTGATATGTAAACTAACGCATTTGAAATTTTAAAATACAAAGGCGAATTATTAATGCTTCCGGTTTTTCTGAGAAATAGCCTCTCTCGATTTCTCAGAAGCTGATTCTCTGTCAATGGGTCAAAGAACTTCCGGTTTCAAAGTTTCAGCTATAGCTAGCTCAAGCCAAGCTGACTACAAACAACCTAGTCTCCACGATAAAAAAATCTGCTTAAATTATACAATGGCTGTAATGATGTCCATTTTTGCAAACTTTTCACAATAAATTTACCAGTATTTTAAGGGAAATTCCGCTAAACTCGAGATTTTTCATTTTTCAAACATCCATTCTACTCTTCCCAGTCCCCTCGCAAAGTAATAGTAGCTTTGAGAAATCTAACCATGTGTCAGTGTTCTACAACGAAGCTGAAAGTGTTAAGAACAGCTGACGTCATAGTTATGGAACTTGGGACTTTTTTGTAAAGAACAAAACTCGGAGTACAAGACAATAAACCACAGTTTACAACACAAGATGGAAGAAGGCAGTCAATTACTCAGCGTTATTCTGTGGGTGAGTAATTAGCGTTTCTAAAATTGATTTTTGTTTGTAACAAATAGTAATTTATTATTCTAGTGCTATGTAGTGTAATATGGAGCAGTATTCCAATCCTTTAATTATTTAAAGGTTGAATAACATAAAAAATACGCAAGAACCACTAATACATTATGAATAAATAAACTGTGACGGTTAGATGGCCAGTGAAAACTTCTCCTTTTTTGTTAAACAGTAAACACCAGCTACAAAACTAAACCCCAAAACCTCACAGTTCAGCTTACGAGAACTCGAACACAGTTCGATCCTGTTTTAACATTGTCTGGACATATTTCAATATATATGATAATTTCAAATCAGGAGAGAAACAAACAAATGAGCCATTGCTTTATTTGTTCATTTGGGAATCAAAAAAACTGCATTTTTGTTAGGATAAAATTATCCATATATTCCATATTTCACAGCATTGAAGACTGCGCCAGAGAAAGTAATTATATTCATGCTAGCAATAGAATTATTACATCAAAACGCTGGAAGGTGTTTGGGGACACAAACCATAGTTAACAACCCGATCAACCGCGTTAAGCGTTCCGCGTGAACATACGACTGTCCGTCCGTCCGGAACCAATAGGAATAAACTTAGGACACCGGTGACCATATATGGAATATTACACACAAGCGGAGACTTTCTTTTCCGCCGCTCAGGTTTTGCTTCGGAATTTTGAAGACGAAAACTGCGGATACAATTTATCTAAAATATCTTCTTTCCAAATCCATTTACTTTTGCTTTTACTCAAACTAATAGAAACTTGTATTAAGCATTCAGTTTATTGTAGTAAATATAAAGGCAACCTGTTGATCGGAATGCGAAACCGGATGTTATGATCAGTGATGCGAGTCGAGTTCCGAGAATTGCGAGCACCCGAATTCTCAGAAACTGAATCAAGTTCAAAAAGGTCAAAAAGTGAATATTAATTATTAACGCGTTGAGGATAATAGCTTTTTTTTAATTGTTATGAATCCTTAGTGAAGCTGTGATTGATATTATGGCGTAATAGTAAAAGCGTCTCCCTTGCATGAAGCGGCCTTACAACTACGAGTCACGATCAGTGATAAATTTGAGCTCCTTTGAGCTCCTAGTATGCTAGCATGGAATGTTCATTTGTCAGCGTCTTGTCTACAAGTACAACCAAACATCGGCCTTAAGGTATGTATCATTTCAGCTGTAATATAATCACAAGCTAGCTATAGTATAGATCAGAACAGACCCATACCACATGAACTCAGAACTATTTAATGGCTGCGTACCCGGAATAAAAGTATTTCAGCCGATTGAAAACTATAGTACAGCACAAAGTCTTTGCCATCTCTAAAGTTATTTGACCTTTTTTCCTTTATAGCTCTCTTAGTCTTACTCTTAGAATAAAGAACAAAGAACTGCCGACTTTACACTAATGACTCTTTTTTAACACTTGTTCCCACTGAATACAAGGGAAAGTGCCTGTACTTTTCTCGAGTGACTGTCTTTTTCTTTCTTTCACTGATCTTAAGTCAAGAAGTGGCAGCTGCCGACTGATGTTAATATTAGGAAGAGAGAGACTTCCACGCGCGCGACTTCCACGCATATAATACGCGCCATAGAGATTTGCTCCGTCCGTCTTTTGCGAAAACATCCAAATATCAAGGTTCCTTCAGGTTCAGCGGTACAAAGATCTGGAACAGCCTTCCGCGAGACCTGAGGAGGGTACACGACTTAACAAGATTCAAGTCTGGCCTTAAAACTCGGTGATTTCTTTTTGGACGTCGATCCTCGAATTATTTCACTTGCCAGCCGCATTATCGTAAATAATACTTTATCAAATAAAATTTCGTAAAAAATAAAATAGACGTAAAATAAGAATACGTTTTGAACAGGGTTGGAACGAAGAAAAACAGTTTTGATTGCTATATTAAAACATAGTGGTGCAATTTTAAAAAAACCATCGTTTCTTCAGCATCATGACAATTTCGGTTTTTGATCTGGATTCCATCACGCAAATCTGTGTTTTCCCTCTTTTGTCGACCTCATAACCTCGGATAAAACCTAAAAACGCTAATAGTATCGAACAGGTATAAACTTTTATTTTGCGACTGGCTGGAACAAACAGACCAGAATAATCCTATGCCAAGTGTTAACATGTTATGTTCTTCTTTTTTGAAGAAACAGGTTGTTTCCTTTTTCCGTTTTAGTTTTCCGCCTTTCCGGCACTGGGACTTGTCATGCGCTATGCATGCATGCATGTATGACGTAAATAAACAGCGCTCACGTGATTTACCTGTTGTTGCTTTGTTCCTGTATAGCTGAATGATGGCAAGCATGAGTCATCACAAAAAAAATTAACTACTGTTTTAACTAACAAACAAAAATCACTATTTTCACAAAAATCGCTATATTTAAATACTTTGGGTAAATCATGCCTGTATTCATCTTGAGGTTGAGCTATAGTTAAACTAAAGTTTGTGTCTAATGTGGTAAAAAGTCTTTAATATGCGAAAAATCTAGCAAAGAAAATAAAGTATCGTTCATGATACAGACTGCAGTGGATTATGGTTCATAAATGTATAATATCTCCGAACTCAGATTTAAGAAATGAAACTTCTCAAACTTTCTATATAACACATGTCTTTGCTCCTCTTTCTTTGGCGATGACCTCTCCTGAATTAAGATTCATTTTTACTAATTAATAGGCGCCTTCTGATTACATTGAGGACAGAATATGTACCCTGAACACCGTGAATTATTTCTAGTAGAAAATATGATAAAACGGCCGTAGCGTTATCCCTTAAATTTCATACGTTCTTTATCAGAGAGCTCTCTCAGAAACTCTAAATCTGTTTCATGTTTGGACATTTATATAATTTTAAATCTAATCATTGCTATACACGTTTGTAGAAATGAAAGATTTGTCACAAGATTGATAGGGCATGTAGAGGTATGATGCATAAAGGAACATCAAAACACTTAGAAAAGCAAAGTGCTGTGTGAATTAGTGAAAGGCTTTAGATATGGAAGTTGTTCTAACGCATTACACATATGAATTGAACAATTATTGACTTTCAGTTGAAGGTGCCCTTTCCACACCTTGCTCTTGTGTGTTGCTTCCGTGAATTTCCATTGTGAATCGAGATGAAGCATGCGCACGCGCAAACGCAAATTGCGTCGCTTGCGTTCCTATTCTTGAATGTCCTTGCGATTACGTTTGCGCCTAGGCCCGCGCTTGCGTATCTAGTGTTAACTAGGCTGAACTCAGTATTTGTGATCTTGTTACACCGAAGTTAATAATTAATTTCCTTTTCTTAGCTTGTTTTAAAAATTGTACTCGACATCGAATCTTTCCAGTTTTCGTTTTTGTTGTGAATAATAATAATAATAATAATAATAATAATAATAATAATAATAATAATAATAGCCTTATCTTTGTTGTCTTTGTTGTTATCTTTGGTAGGCGTCAACTTCAGCTCTCTACTTTACAGAAGATGTCCGTTTCTGAGTGTATGTAGTTACAGTAACTTACTAAAATGCGCCAGGCTGTCCACTTTAGAGAGACGTGTCCATCTTAAAGAGTCTTTAGTTACAGTAAAATGGCCGAGTAAAATATGTCAGGATCAACTGCAGCGTTCACCTTCAAGATACTTTAGTTCCAGTAACTGATAGTATGGATATTGGTAAACGCCATGATAGGCTAAAGGGATATAGGAAAAGTTTATACGCACTGTTCTTTTCATTTGTAAGATATGTTTCTCAGAGAACAAAAATTAACGATATTTGATAAGCGGCCATCAAATTTCTACCTATCTGAACCCTTTCTATGGTGCATATTCCTACTGTTACGTAATGCCCCCTGGCATTAGGACTATCGTATCATCGATCATGTTTGATAGAGCGAGATGTGTTTCGACGATCACAGGTGAAGCATTCAGAAGTTTCGGTCCCTCTTCATTAATATAACAAGGGCTTTTACAAAACGCACAAACCCTTCTAGCTTCTTACAGCTTGCTGCATTAAAAGTTAAGGTTTATAGCATTTTGCTTCAAATCATCGGAAAAAGGTAAGTTAATTATCTGCAGTTGTCACGTCCTAAGCAGACTATGCAATGGGAGAAGTAGTTGTTATTAGAATTGGAAGCATTTGCTGACGCAAACTGCCTTTTGTCTACGACTCTATTATTAAATTTGCAAACAGCATAACTACTGCAAGCAGCTTTCGCATCTAAACTCCACTGGGAAGTTGAACAACTTGCGTACTTTCTCTGGATTTGCAGCATCATATCAACATAAACAGAACCTGCGCGACCTTGTGAAACTGTTCTACTTGCAGAGTGAAGATCATCGTTTCATTATATTTTTTATTCTGCACCGTATTTGAAGAATGTTTTGCCTTCTGCTACTTCATACTAAAATTAGTTGTTCAAGAATTATTGCTAGTACGTTTTCTATTCCATACCTGAGGATGTCCCATCGAGATCGCTTTGAACAGTGACTAATACAAGCTATTCTTTGGAAAGTTCACTTTACACGTTTTGCAGAAGACCCCAGTCTAGATGCGAAATGATACGAATTAATGCCACAGATTGTATACTATATATTCTAGCATGTACTAGTATTTTGCTTTGTCAGTTGCCAATGTTGGAGATCAGCACCGACTGATGTACAAATTTCCACGAAATCGTCGAAGCCAAAGGATGCTGGAAATATAATTCACAACACACAACATAGCTACAGAGCTCTAAAAATAATTTAAATTTCCGTTTACAAAAGACACTTTTAGTAAGCTTCAGTTTTGAAACAATGTACTTTTCATGCAATCGTAGCTTTACTAAACAATTAATGCAGAAAAGCTCCTGATGAAAACTTGCTAAAACTCTAATCCTTGGCCTGACGTTTAGATTGGGTTACCATACAGATTCTAAGAACCAGTAGTTGGTAAAATACGTGTTACACATCATATCAAGACTTCATCTCTTGTTCGGGCTTACATGTTTGGTCTAGAAGAGCTTGACGTATTACTACAGATCCATTGGATGATCATATGGAAGAAGTCAGCGAGGAATAACGTGGCTCGAGAAATCATAACAGGTAGCTAAGTCATGATCGCGTTTCCATTTTCATCGTAGATATTTAAATACCAAAGAGAAACAATTTCTGTTGTCATACCAGCACGTAGTCGTGTTTTATCTATGTATATATACAAGGATACAGAGACACAGTGATATCTAAATGTTGTAGAAAGAGATTCACCTTCATCTGGATTACCTTATTAAAGACATTCTCGAGTCACCTATCATTGAGACTGACTCCTATTTAATCGGCAAAAATTGCAAGGCTAAATTGTTTCTCTCTTCAAAACAACTGAACCCATTGCTCTCCACTGTTAATTCTTGTAAAACCCATTAAAGACACCTTATTAATGTTTAAATTAAATTACGTTCCGAGTTCCCTCACCAAAACACCAGAGCAAACCGCTACTCTATCTCCTATTTCAGGAAGGGGATTTATTACACAAACGAAAAATTCAAGATTTAGCACATCTTGCTTGGGAAATGAAGGTTCAGAAGGCATTCTGGTACTTTGGTCGTTTCAATACAACGTCATATTTGTTTCTTCATCGTTAGGTCCAGGCAATATTCGCTCTACAGGACAAACGTTGTATTGATGTTTGTCTTCGCTTGATCCCCTCGTCATCCTCATTAGGTTTTGTATTAATATGAATTGATTTTCAAATTTCCTTTACAAAGCGAATAGGTTACCCACACTCTATCCCTTGAATGTTATACTAGGTTTAGTTCAGTATGTTTTTGGTTTGCTCTTTATACGTTTGTGCAGTTTATAGAGATTTCAATACAGAATTGAATCACTGAATTAAAAAAGCGAACTATGTTAGAACAATGTAGCTGTGCTTCTTAGTCGTACAGTCTAGTCTTAACTTTTGTCTTAGTCCTACAAGTAATAGTCATCTGCAGGATTAGGCATTACGAAGATTTCCACAAGATCTAGAAAACAGGGTCCATCTGCATGGATAGCAATAAGAAGTTCTGAAAATTGGTAAATTACCCTCAACTATCCTTTACTTTGTGAACTTTGATCTGCAAGAAATAAATAGTTGTTTTACATCATCAATGCAGCAGAAACTTCGACAACGTCTACTGAAGGCACTATAGCTTGAAGTATTAATGTCCATTATTCACTGCAACATTTTCCAAGTTTACGAACCTGATCATGATATTCGTAAATAAGTTTCGAATAATTTACCATTTAGTCACTGCAACAACAGCTTTAGAAATTTATCAATCTGATATTTAAACATTTTAAACATTTTCCATCATTCCCTGCAGAAAATTTCTACGTTTGTCAATCCAATATTGAAATTAAAATATAAATGTCCACTTAAGTCACTACAAAGGCTTTCCATGTATGTCAATCAATGATTTTAATATAAATTTCCAGTACTCACTGCAATAACTTTCCAAGTTGCCAATCCAATATTCGATGGAGGAGGAGTGTTAAAAAAACATTTTGACTGAAAGAAAGAGTTGAAAAAACTATATATCTATACAACAATTCAACCTTTCTGCTTGTGACATTGAGATTCTAGCTGACGTTTCTAATTGTATTCTTCTGATATAACTTTGGTTAACGTACGATTAAGTAACTTGGAAAATCTAAACTGAAACATCAGTTTAAATATGTTCACTCTTTCACCGCTATTGCGATATCAGCTAGTCTTGTACTTCCCTTAATGGCTTGCTGTTTCACACAAGCAATATTTTCTTGGTTTAAAGATTCATGACGATGATGGGTCTCGTCAGTGGAATTCAAAATTGGAAAATATTTTTGGCTGACTTACTGAATGAGTAGGTTTTCTTTAGGCTAGTGTGCTGAGCGCTGGGAGTAATAAAAGTTATTACAAATTATGAATGCAAGAAGAAGTAAGCTTGAAACATGGATGACTGAAATAAGTTGGATAATAACCTGATATTTCAGATAGTTCCAGATATTTCAGATATTTATTATTACCATCAACATAGGATTTACAGTGTTGAATTTATAAAAGGAACATGTTTAACCTTATTGCTGGATGGTTTACTCTGTTCAAACTAAGTACTACGACTTGAACTTAGACGTTTTGTATTTTGGGCAGAAAAGAAAAACCAAGAAAAGTTTAGAAACGTTTGATTGTGTATAAAGTACAACACTTAGAAAGTACTTTGTCCATTTCTAGCTATTGCACATTCTGTATTTACGAAACCAAATCTAGATTTATTGTTGAGCACATTAACTTCTACTATCCCAACCCAAAGCAACACAAGTGTTACAATCTCTACATTATCTGCATTCAGTTCTGTAAGTTTGGATTGAAGATCGAGGACTCAGTGGAATTCTGCATTCCAACTCAAGTTGTAACTGAATACCGTCTTCTCAGCTCCTTACATCGATAAAGTGGAATCTTACCTTCTACACTTTCAACAAACCCACCCACTTATATAAAGACCTTAAACTGGATAGCAGAAAGATATTGACCAGTCCAATTAGGCCCTCCTTTGGAGGACTGAAATTATTTCTAGGAACCTGAGCTTGTTGAAACTGTCTTGGTTGCACTGACTACGAGAGGCTCGGGTATATGGACGCTTATTCGGCAATTGAGCATATGTATATCTCTCAAAATGTTAAACCATCTCTTATTTATTTGAATATTTTCATTTATTGTTACGATAACTTTGTATTTCAGTTAAAATATTTGCTACATCCATTATGGACTGCACTTGAGTTACGAATCTTATGTTATGTTTACAAATATCAGCACGTACTTATAGTTTATTTTTGCAGAATCAGATGTCGAAAGTATTTTATTTTTAGACTGGTTACTTTCGAATAAATATACTTTACAATTTAAATCGAACATATCCAGATCCATATACATATACATATCCAGATATTACAGAATAACAGTGACTTAGATATGAAGTAGCTTAAATTTGAAGAATGAGACAGATTCATCTGGACAACAATAAGAAGCTCTACAAATTGGCAAGTTACCCTCAACCATCTTTTACTTCGCGAACTTTGATCTTTCTTGCAAGAAATAAATAGTTCTTTTACATCATCAGTATAGCAGAAGCTTCAACAACGTCTTTTACACCAGTCCTACTCAAGGAACTAAATTGAAGTATTAATTTCCATTACTCACTGCAACATTTTCCAAGTTTACTAACTTGATATTCGTACTTAAGTTTCGAATAAGTTACCATTTTAAATCACTGCAACAACAGCTTACAAATTTATCAATCTGATATTTAAACATAAACACTTTAGATTATTCTCTGCAGCAAATTTCTACGTTTGTCAATCCAGTATTGAAATTCAAATATAAATCTCCATTTTAGTCACTGCAACAGCTTTCCAAGTTGCCAATCAAATATTCAATTGAGTCGAGTTTCAAGAGGTGTATTTACATTAATACTTAATAATTAATTTTATATTTAAATCATTGCTGATAATTTTTATCTTTTACAAGTGCTACATCTTTTAAAAACTTTTGTGCAACTTTATGCAACATGTAGCAGCGCCTTTGAACTTTGGAAAAGGCGCTATACAAATATTTTATCATT
>JANVCH010067033.1:0-10645 GCA_025505405.1 Epizoanthus rinbou
GGGGGGAACTTTGAACAATTTGTTGAATTAATGAGACAACATGTGTCAGAGTAATCACATTTTGCCTTTCGCAGGGACCTGGAACAAGAAAAAAAAGCATATTGATAGCACATCAAATAGCTTCGAATTCTGCTTCATAAATTGCCCTATTCTAGGGGTGTTGAATGGTTCTTCAAAATTTCTGAGTGCTTGCAAATTTGGCCCTTGCTTGAATTGCTCGCAAAAGTTTGGAGGGTGCTCGCTTGCTCGAATTCGCTAATTTTCGTAATTCAGTGCTCGCTTGCTCATGCTCACAAATAATGCTCTGCTCGCGTAAATGTAAATGCTTGCGAAGACCATTCGATACCTCTTATTCTATCAGCTGGCAGTAAATGAAATCAAGTGGTCAGCAGCAACACATGTATTCTCTACCAGGGGAAACAAGGATCCTTGCAGTCCCGGATGTAGGTTTCAGTCTCCCCAGTCTTCACTTCCATCAGCGTGGTGTACGTTGTTAGCTGTAAAGAAATGGAATATTATTCATAAATATACACCTAACAAGTGAATAGGACTTTTCGCGCGCTCTGATTGGTCAATAAAGGGTGAATATCCACCACTTTTCAACTCCACGTCAGGGAATAATTGTTAATTATTATTTGAACTTCTATATTAGTCAATATTAAACTGAACTTTTGATGTGGCTGTGGAAAATATTAAATCAAAATCGATAATTGTATACGGCTAAAGTGTCACTGTCACTGTTTAAATTAGCCTTAGTCGCTTGGCCCTATTACTCAACGAATAGTGCGATGCATTAAATAAACCGTTGACGGGCTTGTCACGTTGCGCTGTAAAAGTTTGATATTTCTAATAAGTTGTAACAGTTGTTTATGCTCCTATTATTATTATTATCATCATCATCATCATCATCATCATCATCATCATCATCATCATCATCATTATTATTATTTTTATGATCATCATCATTATCATCATCCGATTTGTATCAGCACATAATCCTGGGAAACGAACCTTGTTTAGAACAGGCTGGGTTGACAGGACATTGA
Source organism: Epizoanthus rinbou (assembly GCA_025505405.1). Lineage (NCBI taxonomy): Eukaryota > Metazoa > Cnidaria > Anthozoa > Zoantharia > Epizoanthidae > Epizoanthus > Epizoanthus rinbou. The sequence goes on from JANVCH010067033.1 coordinate 1,047, forward strand.
ACATGCCACTGAAAGAAACATTCTGAAAGGGTAAAATATACAATGTGGATTAACCTACAGTTCTACATGGCAAACATTGCAAATAAAACTATCAAAGATTGCATTTGACGATCTCTCTACTCAGACTTCGTCCAAACTAGAATTACAGCAACTATCCTCTCAAACTAGCTCAAACTAGTATACATTCACTCACACTTTGTCCAAGCTTGTTCATGCATCGTTTAGCCTGCAAAAATATACGATTAAAATAAGATTTTAAGTTCTACTGCAAGCAATCCGTACTTGTAATTTCGATCAGATTTATAGTTTGACAATGCTTGTCTATCTTAGTTAATCAATTTGCCTTAAAATGTTAGCTAGTTGTTATAAGTACTTCGTGTATGTCTAGATCTTGTTTAAAATCACTTTACTAGGTTCGTTTTATTTCCACTGTTTCAAATAAACAGATAACATTATCTTAAATGATAATCTTTCCCAAACTGGAACAAAATTACATTTATATATGCCTACTTGGATACAACGAGGCCGTTTCTCCACCGCTCTTGAGTCTCTATACGAATGATATGGTTATTCATAGTTAGTTCAGTGATATCATAAGTAACAGTCTCGCTTATAGTAAATAGAAGGGAAAATGTTTGCACGTCATGATTGTCATTATTGTGGTTCCAAGAATCGCAATTTTTCGTTCTTGATTCCAAGAATTGCAATTTTTCGTTCTTGATTCCAAGAAGCGCAATTTTTCGTTCTCGATTCTTGCAATTTTTCGTTCTTGATTCCAAGAAGCGCAATTTTTCACTCTTGATTATAAAGTTTCGTTGTAACAAAATTCAAGAAGTTTCCCTTTTAAAATCTGATGGTACCGAGAACAGTACTGGAGCACTGCCTTTTCTCTGTCTGTTCCAAGGCTTTGGAATGTGCTGCCAAGTGATATTCGCAACACTGAACGTTTCCAGACTTTTAAGAAATTGAAAACATTTTATTTCGTAAATATTTTAAAACATCTTAAAATTGTTATGTAATCATCGTAGACAGTGTCTTGAATGTTTTAGGAAAAGGTACTTTAAAAACTCTTTTGTTATTATTATTATATTATTAATGTTCTCACCGGTGTTCTCCTGTCGTCAATAAACAGAGGATCTTTCCATGGATCGTAGTTAGTCTGCAGAACGTACCATGTACCGTTAGAAGGATTCAGCCTGCAAAGAACACCAGAACAGTATCAAAACGACTCTTCTTAAAAACTATTCCCTTCCGGAAACTGGTGTCAGTGTCATGATTGTGGGTCCAAGAATCGCAATAGTGTTTCGTTGGCATAGGATTCAAAAGTTTGCCAATAGGTTCCATTCGTTCTTGATGTTGGTTCCAAGATTCAATATCAATATCAATATCAATATAGTTGTTAAAGATTCGTACTTTCTTTATTCATGGTTCCAATATGCCCATGATGGTGGGTGATAATCCTGAGATTTCCAAAATTTCCGTTCTTAGATTCAAAATGTTCCGGGATTATTTCGTGTCAATTTTCAATTTTTGTCAATTCCAAATCTATAAGATTTTAGGAGAACATTGAACAACATTTGAACCTTGTCATAAAGGATCTTATCCGATCTTACCCAGAAATTCAGAACTTCATTAAGTACATAACACAAGCAGAAGGAGAAAGCTAATCTTAATCAGTGCGAGACATTCGCCCTTGCATTGAAAGTGGCTATTAAAGGAGGTGTAACGTAATAAGATTTATCATATGAAAATCCATAAGATACCAGTATATATTTGTATATATAAAATATCGTTGGTTATTTTATGCTTTTTCGAACAAATTAAGCTGAATTTTGTGTTCGCTGGCTCAGAAGTGCGTTTTTTCTTGATTTTTCTTGATTTCTTGTGCGCTTGTTCAGATGTTCGTTTTTTATCTTATGGATTTTCATATGATAAAAAGAAACTTACATGGCTGTTTGAAGATACGGCTTTTGTCTTCTTGTGTCGAAGTTTGCAACAAACTCGTTCGCTGCGCTCACTCGTGTGTTACTACATTCAACACTTGAAGATAAAAGCCGAATCTTCGCACAGCCATGTAAGATCCTCTATATATCACATACCTCATCTCGTTCAAGGTTGCAGACATGGAACGCGTAATAACAACGCCCTGCAGCAAAATAAGAACACTATACATTGAGTAACTGTGTTGGTCCAACAGCATTAATGACATTCCATATAACAACCACAAGTTTTCTTTCCTTTTTAGTAACATGTCGTTACAGCCTTTTTGCAACATAAGCAATAACACACAAGACAACATATAGGAAGCATACAAAGCTGTACAGTGTCGGATTAACATCAGTATATTCCATAGGAGAGCAGTTTGAAGTAAAGTAAGCAGTTTGCAAGGTTGATGTTTTACTAAGAGAGGTCTTATTTCGAGAAGTGTAGGATTTCCCATTTCTTCTGGAACTTTTGAAATTCTCCAGTCTGATAGGCGATGTTGCGTTCAATTTATTTGGTTGTTGAGAGAAGCTGTATAAGTTACTTTAAATAGGCAATTTTCCAATTCTGTTGCAGTGGTTTACAAGAAGGAAGCTACCAAAACAAGTTTTTTTTAATTTAACATATACCACGGGATTTGGTATTCGTTCGGAAATACCAAGAACGATTTCCAATCCTGTGAACTGTCTGTTGTGGCGTGTACATCTCATCAGTTATGCCAAACCATTTTATCGGGTTGACGATATAAACGAAGTATGGCTTCAGCTTCCGGATAAACTGGTTTGTAGAGAAGACATAAAAACGGCAACGGCTACGACGACGGCTGCTGAAATTCTGTTGAAATTCTATTTTCTTGTTTTATATTTTTATTTATGTATCATCCATGCATTCGTTTTTGTTGCTCATTGTGTGCCGGAGTGCATTCCCCCGAAACCTCTCCAAGAGCCCGTGCCGTGGGTACAGAAATTCAATGAAGCATTTCAAGAACCACACTGATATAAAACTTGTGTCTGCTGCCAGGCTAAAACTTTATTTTTATTTTTATTTCCTATTTTGTTCAGTGACAGTATAATAAACTATAGCCTTATAGGTCGGTACTCGGAAATTCTGTTATGTGTGACTAAACCGCAGCCCGGCAAGGTATGCCAGCTTATTGAACGCCGTGTGTTCCTTTTTGTGATAGAAAAACACACACACAAAAAAAATTAGGATGTGTAGGTCTCCAACACTTACTAAAATTGGGCTCACAAAACGTGTCTTATCATATATTTACGCCGATCAATCAAGTGATGCTTAATACAATTTATATCAAAATAAATATACGACAAGCATGCCTTCCAGCCTTGATTAATTATTTGTCAAGAGTGACAAGTAAATGATCTCGGCCGGAGATTGAACGCGACCTTTTAGCACGTATCTAGAATAGCTGCTTCACTGAGAGAAAAAAATAGTTGTTTCTGCAAACGTTAATTTATACTAATTAAAGACCGGTAATAAACAACTTGTATCAGTCAGGCAAAAGATGGAAATATCCTTTTTAAGAAAGGAACAATTGCAGTTTCTGTAAACTTAAGACAACTAATCATGGTACTTTTGCGACCAAACAAGTTTTAAATCAGTTTCAAATTTTGCTATTCCCTCAAGTTTCGCTTTCCGGTTTTCCTTTGATTTGCCTTTTTATAATTTGCGATACCTGATGTGAAGCGCCTGACCATCGAGATCATTTCGGTTTCAAGAGCAATTTTTGAGATGTGCCGTCATTTAGATTTTCCAACGCTTTACTCTCTTTTATTTACTCTGTTTTCAGGTAGAAATACACTTCGTTGATAAATACAGTAATAAATCAAAGTAGCACGCAAAAAGCAGAAGGCCGGAAAGTGAAAGCAATAATTGAAAAAGCTCGGTTGGCTGCAAATGCCAGAAGCGAAAATCAAAATATTAATGCAACAGACGACAAATGGCGGAAGTCAAAATTGAAAAGAAAAAAAAACAGAAAACTAAAACAAAATATTATATACGACAACTAAAATATTCTGAGAATTAACTTAAAGCAGCGAAAGGGAGTAAAAGAAGTTCACACGAATTATATCGAGTTCGTGTTTTTTTCTCTGATTTGAACAAGGACTTTATATCTCAAAGCTACTTTTAATATTACACCTAATTTTCGCTACAGCAAAATTTCGCGGTTTTTGCAAATTGACTCTGAAGATGACTTCCACACAGTTTGTCGAAATGTCAGTCATGAACAGAAGTCCTTCTCAGGACTACACAAACCCGGACGATCACTCTACTGCAAACAGTGACTCTGAAGATGACTTCCACACAGGTTGTCGAAATGTCAGTCCTTTAACAGAAGTCCTTCTCAGGACTACACAAGCCCGGACGATCACTCTACTGTTATCCATGTTCATGCTATCTCGATTCTGATAAGCTACAAATACATTGTTAATTCAACAACAGAAGAGGTCATTTCTGTAGATAATGCCGATCTCACGCAATCTCACAGCTCTGAAGCAGTTGGCTCGTTTACCAGTTTCGACTTTGTTTTGGACTTTTCCCTTCAGTAGTGCCATAAAACACTATCGTTGTCGGAATGCTACTGCACCTATCAATACATAATAAAACAGGCATTGGATTCGGTTTTTCACATAATAGAGAATATTATTAAAAATTATCAAAAACTATCAAAATTTGCCTTATCCGCCTCAGTCAGCTGGCTTCAGCTTCGGTAGATAACACAAACCTCGGCCTTGATATTTTATGATAACTCTCGTTATTATGTTCAACCCCAACTCGCTGGTTTGATATATCGTAACTCTAGTAACGATGAATATTTGACAGACAAAGATGTAAGAGGTTTACCTCAAACTTTATTGCTAGGATAATGCCAACCCGAATAATATTTGCTACGCTTTTCTTTTTGTCTATACCAACAGTGATTTTAGAATTTGTATTTTTCATTGTTTTTTAGTGAGTGGCGTGTCGTGGATCTTAATAAAGAAAACTCTTAATAATGAAATGTCGATAATGAAATCTATAGTTATTTAGACTATTTATGCCGCCAAAATGGTAAAAACATAACTACAATTCTTGAAAATGTAATTTACTAGACAGAAATAGTTTGAACAATAGTTGTATATGTACTGCTATTAGTCAGTTATGAATCTCTTTCTTTCTGAAACAACGGCCTTCTGCCGCCACATCTGGGACAACTAAAGAATACTATTTTCAAAAGAATATTGCTTTGGATTCGACTTTGGACTAAGAATATTGCCGTATAGTTGGTCAAAACAAGTCTAGAAACAAGTCGAACTGCTGAGAATAAGCTACAATAAATGTTATTCCTATTGAATAGATTAGCTAATCTTTAATGACAACAATCGTGGAATCCCATCCACGGAGACCCAGGGCCAAGATCGTCGGGAGGGCGGAAAAGCGAGGCGGACGTCCATTTCGCGCCTCGCTATTCCGCCCGCGCGATGATCTGCCCCTGGGTCTCCGAGGATGGTGGAATCCCAGAAGTTACACTGCATTATCTTACTTCAAGCGCAGTCAAAAAAGTGATATGTTCCAGAAAGAAGGCATTAAATATGGGTATACATTATTGCTGACCATTTCAGACATTAAGAACATGTTTTCTCGGCACCACTGTAAGTTTATGTGACATGCAAGTCGAACAAGCATGTACAAAGAAACCGGTACAACAACAACAACAACAACAACACCAAACGAAATGCAAGCTACTGCGGTTGTATGCCTTCCAAGATCCCTCCAGAAAGTTTGGATACATCGTGTCACGGTATCACATATGCGGAAGAGAGAACTTTTAACGTCTGGACAAAGCAGCTTCAGGGGGATGTAGTTGTTAGCTGCCGTGCGTTGCAAACACTTGTCTGCAAACTGTGCCTTCCACTCTTTGTTGTCGGCCAACTGCGTTCGATTACGACTACCAACGGGAACGATTGGGATTTCTTGCACAACAGATTCTAATACAGTACACTTGGCTAAGTGGTCTCTGATAATTTCCTGCCAGCTATGGAGCGTGGTAATGAAATAGTGTTCGTCATTTTCCTCGTCGGGGTCGGAGACCCTGTTTGCATAAGTCAGGGCAATCACAGCACGTTTCCAAATATCACTTCCAAATGCTTTCGTGATGTGTGTCATGGCTTCTCTATCATTTTGGTGAAATCTGGCTTCATCCATCCTAAGGCAGAACACAAGCAAATAGATTTGCTTAATTTTTGCACTGAATTCTTTCATGCACGTGTGATAATTTTCAGGCCGTAATCCGGGCGAATCCCACAAGATGGCATCAACATTTCCAATTCTTGCACTGTAGCTTTCGATCTCACTCGTGGAGAAGACTTTCCCTCTTCCTTCCTTCGCTTCTGTGTTACCAACACGAAAGCTGTTGGCAATGTGAGACTTCCCCGTTCCCACTTTTCCAACTAAAAGGATAGTTAACGGCATGCTTCTTGTTGAATATAACCAGTTATACAAAGTACGGCTGAATTGTCCTAAATGTTCCACACCTTTCCTGTCTTGATATCTTGTTTCTTAGAAATGAGAAAGCGACCTTTTTGACCTATGCCAGATATCTTGTCCAATAATAATCAAGAAAAAGAACAAACCAATCATTTCTAAGAAACAAAAGATAACACGAAGATCAAACTTAAGTTAACTTTCAGTTTCAAAGAATTATCCAGCATTGTGCTGCCTCTCATGGCTGCCTCTTGTGATAGACGTGATCTTGTAACACGAAGCTATTGTCAATGACCAAGATATGACAAGTATGTTCTAGATCACAAAGATTATACGGACGAGTGACTAGTCAGTGAAATTCAGAGGCATTCAAGATCTCCATCCTGTTTCAAAGTGATCGAAAATGACTTCAACGTGCGAAATATTCAAAACAATGGACACAGAGCGAGCCCAAGACTTTGACGCTTTTTGTTCTCGGAAAGACTGGCGTTGGTAAAACCAGTTTAATAAATACGTTACTTGGGGACAACGTGGCACCAGTTAGAAGAGGGTCGTCCAAGGAAGCCGATACGAAGAAGCTTGACTTGTATGAAAAAGAGATCTACGGTGTCACAATAAAACTGTGGGATTCGAGGGGCCTTCAAGATGGGGCAAGTCAAGAACGCCATGTTTTAAAGGAAATTCGCACAAGATGGACGCGACGCGGTTATATCCTGACGACACGGCATCCATGAAGCTAGTCACCAGTTGGCTTGGCAATAACGTTTGGAACAACACAGTCATCGCTCTTACATTTGCCGACAAGGTCGATATGGATGATGGCGACGCAGTGATTAAGTTTAACGACGAACTCGAGGAGTGGAACAGAATTCTAAAGAATTGTTTGGAGGAGCATAATGTTCCCTCAGACACTGTCGATAAGATTAAGCTAACTCCCACTGCCACAAAAAAAACCAAGCGGCTGCCTAAAGGCTCCCAAGATGACAATGAAGGATCCATACTGTGGCTTCCAGAGTTCTGGTCAAGGTGCTTCAATGCTACCAAGCTGCAAGCAAGGCTTAATTGGCTGCACATTACCCAAGGGTGCTACCTCTCCACGCTAACCAAAGAACAGGCAATTCGAGTTGCCAAGAGTATAGCAGAAGCCCTGCAAAATTATGCCATTAGAGCAAAGGAGGAGTGGCCCTGTCCAGAAAAGGTAGCCATAGTAGCTGGCCCGGCAGTTCTTGCAGGAGGTGCAGTTGCTGCCGGTGCACCAGTCGCAAGAGCAGCGGGTGGAGCAGCAGTAGGAATCCTGTTACTCGAAGCCATACGACAACACTACACGAAAGAAGAGAAGGAACCAGCCCCCACCCCCTGTACGGAGGAAGCCTAGTGTATAGTTGGGAAAACGTGGCACTGAACATGGCTTTCTCCAACCATAGCACAGGGAGAATGGATTAAGTAACTCTACTTAGAAGTTTAAAGATATTTGTCTATTTCGCCGTTAAAGCTAATTTCATGTATGACACCTGGATTAAGTGCAGAATCCATTTCATCATAATTTTGATGTTAACGTCGGGTTGCATTACTACTTAGTGTTTTCTGATATTGTAATTCATTTGATCATATAATGGTAAACAGTAAGCTATAACTGACCGCCTTATACCTTGCTAGCAAACCGTAGTCATTAGTTACGAACTAGTGCAACAAAGTGTAATTATGGAAAGAGTGTTGAATGGTTCTTCAAAATTTTTGAGTGCTCGCAAAATTTGGCCCTTGCTCGAATTGCTCGCGAGAATTTTGGAGGGTGCTCGCTTGCTCAAATTCACTAATTTTCGTAATTCAGTGCTCGCTTGCTCGTGGTCGCGAAAAATAATGCTCTGTTCGCATGCTTGCAATTGCTCACGAAGACTATTCGATACCCCTTATGGAGCATCATGGCACAATTTTGCTTGCTATACTTAGTACAATTTCAGACTAAAAATGATAAGAAAAACTGGTTTTAGGGTAACACGCCTTATGCCCTCTGCATTGTGGTTTCACACTAACACAGTGCTATTGACCATTTCTCAGGCTGCACAGCACAATATTCTATTAAATTTAATACAAGCATCAGACGTTTTACAAACGAACGTTGACACTTTAGAACATAGAATAATTGATGTATTTGTTGAATTGTAGCCATGCATCTACTGTATTCAAATACGCTTTTATATGGAAAAAGGCATTTTAAGCTTATTATAAGTCTTGTTTGAATTATATTCGTTATTTGTGTGGGTCATATTATAAAACCATATTATAATATATATGTGTGGTTGTAACTCATTGTTACCTGGATATTATTTAAATATCGTTCAAACTTAGGTATCTAGAAAAATGTTTCCAGCAATCTTCCCATATTTTCAGAGGTGTCGGTTTTCTTGTACCTACAGAGCTGTGAAAGTCCTGCTGAGTAGAGTAATGAGAAAGACAAGTGCGAAACCGAAACCAGACGAATGGGCTCTCGTGGTTCAGTTAATAAGCACTAATAACAAAGTGTCACGTGATGAATACCAATTTCCGAAACTGTTCAAATAAGGGCATGAGAGGCAAACGTCATTGTTGTCATGATGTCGGTGAGGGAGCATGTGTTTCGAACTGTTCCCCAAATAGAAAAAGAAAGTAAGAAAATTCGAGGAAGATCTCAAACATCCTCATTCTCCTCCTCTTTCTTACACAAAACAAGAATATTAATTTGTGCAACAATTACATTTTATGATCAGACAAAGAAACTCATTCTATTTCGCTTTCGTGAGTTTAAGAGTTCCTTCATGAGCTTCCTCATAACTGCGACAAAACACTCCATTCCCTCCCCTCCCCCATCACCTGTCCTGACTTGCTTCCCCCGAGGATGTAGTACACAGGTGCAAGAATCTCAGTCTTGGTCAGCAATTCATGTGCTTCCTCATAACTGCAATAATATACAAAACTAATATTAAACGAAACTTATTTGTATCTCATTTATTGATTTTTATATTATCTCCTTTCAGTCAGATATCTCTCTAATCTTGCCTAACTATTTACAACAGTTAACAATGTTTCTCTGAAGTGGAGGTGACTAGTGATTAATAATAATAATAATAATAATAATAAATAATAATAATAAATACGTT
>JANVCH010067044.1:0-10642 GCA_025505405.1 Epizoanthus rinbou
TTTTTTACACTACGAGTGACGTCTATCACATGAATCTCTAAAGTAAGAGATCCAACATCGAGCTGGACAGCAGTTTATTTACGTTGAGTGGTCTCCAACGCTTTTGTACTGAATTCTGTACCTTATAATGCTTATAATTCTGTACCTCTCGATATATAATGATGTACCTTGAAACATGATTATTGAGTTCTCTCAGGTGCATTGTTGTTGAATTCTCTTCTTGTCTCAATTTTCCTCGTATTCCATCTCATTTTTCTTCCGATTACATTGATCATTCTTCTTTATTCTTATCCCCTTTCTCACTTACCGGAGTTGCTCCAAATGAAGTTAACAATGTAAGGAGTTTTGAATGGTTCTTCAAAAATTTTCAGTGCTCGCATAATTTGGCCATTGCTCGAATTGCTCACTTGCTGGGTGCTCACTTGCTCGAATTTGCCAATTTTCGTAATTCAGTGCTCGCTTGCTCGTGCTCTGCTCTGCCCTAATGTAACGTTTTGCATTATATCAACATCAGAAGCATTATATCAACTATCATTTCCGTAGTGCGTTTCTACACGAGCCCTGGCCTTGGCCCGCGTAAATGACCAGCAACTAACGACGTCAACGACTTTTAAAAAAATTACCCTGCCCCCTCTCGCTTCCTTAATACCCCCTTCCCCCTTCCCTCTCACTTCTGGCTTACTCTCTTCCCTCTTGCTTCCTATCTCATTCATTTTTACTTCCCTCTGCGTGCATTACGGTTACGATACGCAATGCCTTCTTTTTGACATTGCCTCCTCCGCCTTCAGCCAGAGGTTATTTCCCGGCAGTATTTTCGTCATTACCACTCGTTCTCTATCATTAGCCATCACTTGCTATCATTGTCTATCCTGGATTACCTGCGAAGTAGGCTAGGTACGAACGACCACTAGCGACAGAGCTAGTGTGTATACATATATACTATCATTACCGCACCTTCTCTATCATTCGATATCATTTACAATCATTCTCTCTTTAATCGTATTTCCTGCAGAAGAGGCTGTTTCTGACCCAACTAGTCAACAGTCAACAAACTCTATCCAGTTCAGACATAATGTATCTACTATAATCCACTCTCCAGTTGTGTAATCATTAGTCTTGCCCTGTAATTTTCTGTATTTTTTTCGCATTTTTACTTTCCTTGTACCATGTTTCTTGAATTATGAATTTATAAACATTTATCCATTGTTTTTTTTGGTTTTTTTTTATCCACCCTGACCACCCGGCAAAAAGTACTGTCATGAGAGGTTGCCGTATTGGTAAATAAATAAATCAACTACCGTCTTCGTTTAAGATCTTACAAGCTTTCATTTCCTGCCTTCCCTTCAGTTTGCTTCCTTATTTTTCCAGCGAGTTTTGCCGCAGTCGTTCCATGTCTCTGCTTCAACCAACTGAAAGCAACAGAGTTTCAGCAAAGCCAAAGGATCGTTGGATGAAAGAATAACATTATTTCCGCTTGTCTTTTGATTTACCATTAGATTTTATCGGAGTAGCTAATATTCGTTTTCAGTTAAAATCACTGTCGGCAATACGCATGCCGGAAAAAGCCTGAATTCGGTTGCTGAAGCTTTATTTATGTTGTATTTCAGTTCTGCCAACATATATTCTTTAACAAGGGAATTATCGTTTATCACAGCCATAGAACACTGTCAGTTCTCATTCATACCATTTTAAAGCTTAGTGAGGTGTCCGGAAACTACTTGACAAGAAGACAATTGTCGGCTGCCAAGCTGTTAGTGAATACTATAAGCTCTATAGTCTTGAGAGTCTTTCAAAACCGAGTGCATGCACGAGTCGTTGAAACGTCTCACGAAATGAGCAGAAACACAAAGTGTGACCATTTAGATGACATTAATTTTTAATGAGTGAGTGCCTTTCAGACGTGAGTGAGATGTCATAACGTCTCAAAACATGTTGTAAATCACAAAGTTTGACCATTCAAATAAAAGTACTTGATGAATATTATTAACCCTTCGAGTCCTGAGAATTCCTTACAAGTCAGACTGAGTGAGATGACATAACTTCTCAACACGTGGGTAAAACACAAAGTGTGACCATTCAAATGAAAGACCTTGATAAGTACCTTTAACCCTATAATTTGAGACCTGAGGGTGTCTTACAATTCAAGACTGACTGAGATGTCATAATTTCTCCTGCAACACATGGGCAGAAAACTAAAGCGTGGCCATTAAATTGAAACATACCTTTCAAACTATAAAATGAAACGTGATTACTTCTCGGAACATGGATAAAATACAGTGCTAACTCATGTGGCCATGTCGCCCAGCGCGGTGCTGAGGTATCGTTGTGTGTCAACAAAAGTTGAATTCTAATGGCTAGGAGTCAAATCAATATGATTCTCGAAAGGCAATATAAGGACATATATTTTTTATCAAAACGTTTATAACATTACAATATCAGTGACGAAATATATGAAACGTGATTACTCAGTCTCGGAACACGGAAATGTAAAAATCCCATTATGAATATTCGCCAGTTTTATTACGATCTGAATCATATTGTAACGATCATATTGTAAATAGGTAACTTTTATTTTTGTTTAGATTTTCTTTTCTTTTTGTATCAGTAGTGTCCCCAATTAGCTGTCATTAGCTAAACACATTGACACATAAATAACTAATAATAATGAGTCCGTCTATTATTATTATTATTATTTATATTTTGAGCAAATGATCAACACTGAAGAAGACAAGAAAATACAAGACACTTGAATAATTCTGAATGAGAAAACCACATAATGTGAAATTGACATAGTTTTGGTCTGTTATAGCTTGTTATAAAACCCAGTAAACGTAGTTTAGCATAAATGACGTCCCGTTCTTGTGTCAGTGACGCCACAAAACGACTGACATCAAACACTTCCATGCGTCAAGCCGAATCTATAATGAATGGTCATGTTATGTATTTTTGTTAACTTATTCAAGTTTTTCAGTCCTTGAAAATTTATTTCTAAAAATATGATTCATAAAGGCTTTTATACTGTTGTGGCTTTCCGTTGCATATTGTGGGGAGTAAATTTGCCCTTGATGAACGAGATGCATATATAATGACAGCCAAAACAGGCAAAAGATTCCGAAAACCTTGGGTAAGCCAAATTTAGCAATTTAGAGCCAATCAAATATTATTTTTATTCATCTATAAACTCAATCATGGCTGTTATCTCTTTGGTAGAAGCCAGGATTGAACAATCATGATACACAGATTACATTTCAAGTGAGCAATGTCTTAATTAACTGCTTTAACAATACTTTTATGGCCATGTATATCCAAATAAATTCACTGAATATTATCTCCTGATCAATGGAATGTGCTGCTATAAATAATGTAATTTTAAAAATAAAAACGAACTAACTGAATCTGCGTGTATCAGTGGGTTTCTCCGTATATTTTAATAAGTATAAAAAAATACTAAGTATATATAAGTATAAAATATAGTTAAGTATAAAAAAATAAATAATTTAATAAATATAAAAATTAAGACTGTGTTCCTGACTGAGTATTCTTGTTGGCTATCTGCACGTGTTTTTTGTTCGTCCAACAAGTTCGATGACTTGAACATTAGAAAGACTGCAAGTACTTGTATATATCTTCCTGCCTTTTGAAGTTGAAGCACAAGACAAATTTTAAAATGTTATAATTTCGAGTTCTTCAGTCTCGAGAGTCGGGACCGCATGTTCCACTGACCTAAGTGGAACGAGGGTGTAGTTGATATTTTGCAACAGATTCAATATCATGGATATCTGAAGAACATATCACGGCAACTGTGATTGTTTCTTCTCGTCCATCAAGCTCCACGACTTTGCCATTAGAAGTGCCGTAATCCATTCATCTCTCTCCTCCTGCCTCTTAAAGCGCAGCAAGATTTTCGTACGTGACAGTTTCGAGTTCGTCTTGAGAGATACCATGTTCGACTGGTTATTTGAGTGGAACAAGAGAATGTCATTCGGTATCTTCACAGACGCAATATCTGAAGGCCGTATTTCTTTCCATTCCATTTCTTTCTTATTATTACTAGCTGGGTCCTCAAGGTAGCACAGTTTCTCTTTGAAGATCATAAGATATCGTAGCTGCCAGCTTTTTTTCTTGTGAGGTATTATTTGCATCCATACAAAGCCGTCTTTAAGAGCTCGTTCTTTTTTCTTTGAGCAGTAGTGCCGCCGAGGACGTGTCCTCTGATGTGGTTTTTCAAGACTTGTGTCAGTTGTGTAAACACGTCGACGAAATTGAAAATCAGAATTATCTTGGTTATCAGAAGTGACTGAAATGAAGGACAGACTTCTTCGTAAACTTGTCGAAGTGCTCATCGTTGTGTCTGTTCTCAGTGTCTAGTTTGTTGAACTACTACATGCAAACTGCTTTGTTCGTGGCTGTGTGATAATGATTGGTTTTTATCGGTATTTATATAATTCAGCGGCTCATTATCATAATATTCCTTTTAAGGAGTTACCTCCAAGTTCTATACTGTACGTAGTTCAAAGTCAATTGTTAAAGGAAATGTTAAAAGGCTAATAGCTTTTGTTCAGCTTGTATATTGGCCAGCATAACAGGCTTTCGTTATCCAGTTGTTAACCAAGCTGACGCTTCAGATATATAACCGCACCAACTCAGAGGTTCCTTCAATAAAATTAATTTTTTGTATCAACAGCAAAGAAGCCGGCTGAAGAAGTGTTTTGGAAATATTTGAAAGTAATTACATCATTTTCCGATATTGTGGAATGTGGACATGGGTAAAGGAATGACTTAGCGATGATCTCTTAATCAATAAAAGGATACGTTTGTTTGTATGGTTATGTATATAGGTTTGTGTTTCTGTATTTGTGTCTGTGCTTGTGCTTGTGCCTGTTAACGTGTGTCGGTGTGTCAGTCCCCCCACACAGACACACACCGTGTGTCTCTATCTGCCTGTTTCCGCCCCTCTCAATCGTTCTGTCTCAATCTCTCGGTTTCTATAGAGCCGTCTGTCTGTCTGTCTGTCTGTCTGTTTGTCTGTCTATCTATCTATCTGCTTGTCATTTTCTCTGTCTCGGATCCTTTTCTGCTACGCTATGCAATGTTGTTTAGTTTCTAAGTTTTCAGCGTGGGCAAATGTTTTTGTTCCACTCCCATACGCCCACCCATCACACAAACAGCCAACTACAAGGCACAATATCAAATGGTGGGGCAGCTAATTATCAACATAGCGTATACCCAAACATCTGTACTAGTCACGTTGCGGCATATATTCAGGATATTCCTGATCACGAGGCAACCTTGCTTTCGAAAGTTGATATTCATAACATCTTTCCATACGAGTTTCCATTATTTATTTGAGACAAACAGTAGAAGTTTACTTTCAGTTTATCAGCATTTAAATAAACTTCGTGATAAGAATCGGATATGTAAACTCCCGAATACACTAGAAATCAAACTCAAGACACCGTATCTGTGATTCTTTTTCCCATATAAGAACGAACTGCGAAACAAATAACTGATTGGGTTCACTGGCGTGAAACGTGTGGAACTTTGATAACAAGTTGAACGGTCAAGCGTGGATAGGACAACCGTGAAGGAAATAGGTGTAGAAAACGAGTAGAAATAAATGGTGCGTATGGCCCGAGCATGCTAAGCCCCGGAAAATGTTGAAACTTAAGTGTATCTACAGAGCAATTTCTAAAGCAATTAATTTCAAAGAAAACAGCACTTTTTCTGCTTTAGAACTAAAGGGATGGACATTCTGACTGTGAGAACATTCTGACTGTCTCAAGTGCCAGCTGCCTTGGATCCGCGCCTAGAACCATATAATTAAAGTCAGAGTTAAAGATAAACTGAGAAGTTATTTGCTGGAAACGCTAAGGGTTAGCTTGATAACTTAGTTTATTTATTATCGTCAATGTTCCAGTGTTATATGCATCTTGTATTTGTTCAGGATATTCGACCGTGTATATATACAGCTATTTGACAAAAAGGTTTTCTCTGAGATTGATTCTGCGGCTCAACTTCAGTATTTTCTATTATTGATGGGCTTGAATGTTTAAGATAAATATTTATTTTTTTTAATTAATCTTCGAAAGTGTTTGGAATCAAAAATGTCAGTTGATGATAAACATTAATACATTCGCTGAAATCTGCTTATTGAAACTTTATAGTTATTAAATTGGAAGTTACGTATAACACATTTCGTATTCGTGCACTGCTGTTTGTTAAATTTATCCTCTTTTCAGATGCATAATTGTTGGATTTTAAAAAAGAAATACTCTTGTTGATATAGAAGAATTTCACATGACGCCATTCTTTACATTTTGCTTAATTAGCATAAATCCAACTTCAAGTTTCAGGCAAATGAAGTCTATGGATCGAACGAGTATGTAACAGTTAGTAGCCACCGTAAAGTTGGGCACAAAATGGTGTGTACATTTTCAGGAATGAGTGTTTGAAAACGTCCAAATTTGCAGTAAATATATGGCCTGGAGGCAACTCTTGCTTCCAGTTATAATACATTCTACGAAAATTTTGAAGATTTTAAACCTCGATCCATTCCACAATAAGTATTAAGGACATCTCGCTCAAATTTACGGTGACTGTTATAAGTGTGACATGCTCGCTCGATATATGAACTAAATCGTTTGTCTGAAACCTGAGTTGTATTTATGCTAATGTAGCAAAGTGTAAACAATGACGTCATCTGAAATCCTTTTATTGAGACGTATCCAGTGTCCACAGCGGTCTTACTTATAATAAATAAATAATAAAGATCTTTCTTACATAATACAATTCAAACGGACGTGCGAGTTTACAATTTACGTCTTGTGTCTTGCTTTTGTTGTACCCTATTCTGACTTAATCTTTTCGAAACTTAATGCTAAATACACTCTAAATTAATTCATTAAAAGAAGCCCTGGCTATTTCAGAATTCCTCGGCTTCACATGTACATTATACATGATCGAACACACAATCTCGTACCAGTATTAGTACTTGAAAGTTGTAGTTGTGTTTTGGGAGTGAAAAATATTTAATACCTTCAAAATGCGAAATTAAATAATCGCGAAATACGACACAGCGGCATTCGCGAAATGGAGTACCGACACGCGATCTGAAACAAAAGCAAAGTAGGCAATTTAGGTCATTGAAATTGGCCGAAACCAATCACAAAATTGTACACATTTGAGATATCGTACTGATCATTAGTTACTGATTTGTGTTTTGTTTCAGCAACCTATAGATCTCTGTTACATGTCTGTTATAATTAATTATAATACTCGTTCGTCCATGCCTCGAAGGGTCGACGTTTCTCCAGGCTTTCAATTTTATAGGAACCGTAAGTTTTTCCAAACTATGTATATTTGTTTTATTTCAGCTTCAGCAAAAAAGCCCTCCAGAGAAATAACTGACCGCCCCTTATGTTTTCACTATAGATACATCCACCACTTAAATGTACTTGGTATTCAGGGTATAAATTTTAAAAGTAGAAATAAAATGAATATTAATCTGTCAGACCCAGTTTGCTCATGGCGTGTCTGCACCGAAGCGTTCTTCTAAAATACATGTACCAAGTAACTTTAAACAATTAGATCACCAAACAGTCATTCACCTTTTCTCACTAAAAGGAGTTCAGTAATTGACTTTAACATGACGTATAAACTTACTGGAGGAAATTATTTCTTTATATTTTACCAAATAGCAATATTTGCCAGTTAACAATAGGAGTCACTGTTAACTTCAACGTTTTATCAAAATTGGTTGGTAGAAGTTGAACAGAGTTCATTCAAGGTGAGCTGAAATAATACGGTTACTATCAAATACAATCTCAGTTTTGTTATTAAAATGAAAACTGCTATCTGACGTCTGTGGAATTCTGTAAATAGTTTAGATTACATGATCATGTCACCAATGATGCATTTCCCCCTTTTCTTCCGTTAAATAGATAATTTTAGCTTTATTGCCGACTAAACGTAGATATACAAGCAGGCGTTGTTAAGAACTACTTCCGTCATTAGCGACATCTCGGATTGGCAGATGCACAACACTTATAATAAATATGTGACATCCGAAATAATGGAAATTTTAATAGGCACAAAGCGGAAAGTGCCGGCCCTCATTGATCTAATTCTATTCAACTTAGCTTTTCTTTCTGCTATTAGAATTGGATACTGAAACAATTATATGTTGCTAAAATGAAACACAATTCAGAAACTGATCATCCATAGGATACCTAAAATATGCAATTCTGCAGTTGGTTTCGGCTCTATTAACTCACATTGAATTCGTACCATTTGTAGCAATAAAACGTAAGCACGGTATCTGTTGTTTGCTTGCTACTGAATTCCATTTCATTTCCTACTTGTTGACATGATATTCAGTTTATGGTCTATGACGTTGTGTTCCACGTTGTCTGTCTAATGAAGCTGTTGTTTTGTACGTTCGTGTGTGGTGAGGTTGAGTATTTTGCTTTATGCTTCGCTTACTTTTCCGGCTTACTTCCCGGAGCATGTGAGAGTTCACCTCTCTGATAATGATGGATAGTAATCATTGTAATTGTTATTAATATTATTCAAATTATTATTATTATTATTATTATTATTATTATTATTATTATTATTGTTGTTGTTATTGTTTGTTAATGTGTTCAGTTAGCTAAATTCCTTACCCTGGTTGCTTTGTACCACTTCCATAATTTGTAATTTTTGCTCCAACGAGTACACGAGTACACAGCACTTGTCAACCGCGGGTGGGAAAAGTATTGTTCTGCCAATTAGTGCATGCTAATTAGAGTTAAAACTTAACAAGTTCAAGTGTCGCGTTGTCAGATCTTCGAGCGACGAGAACTGTTCCCTATCAGAGTCGCTGAAGCCCTTTGAACAATCTAGGATGACTGTAAAAAAGGGCTTAAATTTGATTTATCCTTAAAAAATTTTTCCATTGTACCGTTGACAAAATTCATTCTATTAACATGAACAATGAAAACTACCTAAAATTATAACCGCCCAAAAGCATTTTTGTATTAAACCAACAATCCATTGAGAATTTATTTGGTGACCAATTCAAGATCTTGCTACTTTGAAAGAGTGTTGAAGAAAACAGTGTTCTGTCACATACAAACGTGTGGTCTCCTCGGGAAACAAAGCTGCCGTTTATTTGAGGGTTAAAAGTAGGATATTAGCGGTTATGTTGGAAACTAAATAAACAGGAAAAGTCGACACAACACAGAGTGATTTTAAGAAATTACTATATTTCGGTTGGCCAAACCAGCCTTCTTCAGGTAATGAGATACATAAAGGCACTGCAAACGTTTATATATCACAGATATGAAATACAAAACGCCGGAAATGATGCAAGAGAAAAGAAAAGAAAAAGACATTAATTACAATAATCAATATAATGGAATGTGACTATAAAATAACATAGATGCATAATGATGAAAAGATACGCAAAATAGACTGAGAAAAATCAAGTCTCATCTCTAACTCTAAGGCCGGTTAAGCCCGCCAGGTTCCAGAGTGCCAGCACGTATAATGAGCTCAGCGTAGCTTCTCTGGACTTGCGGTCAATATTTTTTCAAGAGGGATTAGTTGCATGTCAGAGGCTGAGTGGTTAGGTGTAAACATGAAGTGCTATATCTTATTGAAAAAAGCAATAACATCTATTCTGCCTAACGTATTCTGTAAAACATAGAAAAATGCAAGCAAGTACATACAAAACCTCTCGCCCTGAAATCAAGACTAGAAGCTTCTGCCATTTATATCTGTGTATTGTGGTCGGGTTTTTAAAGGTTTTAAATTGTTCCCTTCTAATGAAATGAACTTTAAAAAACTAACATTTTTCTATATAAGTAAATGCCCCCACTGAAATAACCTAACCGACCGGGGTGTTTATTTCTTTCCAGGTGTTTGTTTTAAAAATTGGGGAGTTAGCGTTTATTTCATTTGAATGGAGCATTTAATCAAGCAAGTGCGTTCAATCAAGCTAACCTGAGCTGAAGTCAGCTCAGAAGTGCGTTATGCGCTCGCGGACTGCCGCGCCGTGGGACTCGGTACAAATTTGGACAAAAATTGAGCCTGCAAATGGCATTCACAATTCAGCGACATCATTGCACCCCCGGATGTGCGTGACGTCACGTGATTGTTTCCTTTCGCAATTTCGATCGATCGCAAAGCAAAAGTTTCCGCTGGTTGAACTTGTGAGTTGTGTTTGTGTTTCTAAGCCAAAATTATAATGTCTACACCGGCTAGGAGACGACTTATGAGGGACTTTAAAAGGTATAGCAACAAAGACATTTGTCTACTTCATGACTGGTTATTTTTCGATCATTTGTAGCACGTTTGAGCCCCCTGAATTGGCTGTGAACTTTCGCTGTCTCCTTCAGTCCTTGTGTCATGTTGTTGCTTGTTTACTCCAACGTAGATTACAAGATGATGATGGCCCTCCAACTGGAGTCAGTGGCGCTCCGTCTGAGAATAATATAATGGTCTGGAATGCAGTTATATTTGGGTAAGTGATACTGGAGATTTGAGATCTCTTAGTAGCTCCTTTTCCGTAGAGAATCTAATGTTTTTCTTCTCTTTTTCATGTTCTGTGAAGGCCACGCGACACGGGTTCTTTATTGACAAGTTGACAACACTTGCTGCT
>JANVCH010067055.1:0-10641 GCA_025505405.1 Epizoanthus rinbou
ATATTACGGGTGATACGCAGGGGCAAGCCCCCAGACCCTCCTAGGTACTCAGTCGATGTTACGGGTGATACGCAGGGGCAAGCCCCCAGACCCTCCTAGGTACTCAGTCGATGTTACGGGTGATAGGCAGGGGCAAGCCCCCAGATCCTCGTAGGTACTCAGGCCATGTTACGGGTGCAATATTTCATGCTACACCTGCGACAAAACTTTTGTTTTTGTTCAACATAATAAGTAAATAAATGTAATTTATAAAACTATGTTTTTCCAAAAGAAACTGATATAGTTAACATTATATAACTCTCAAAAGTCAGTGAAATTTCAAGGAAGTTTTAGTGATCAAAATGGATCTAGTTTCTTCAATATTCTGCTTGCAAATGGCAAGTTGACCACTACAAGTGTTGAGTGGCCCCTGGGTAAGGGGCATATGATGTGTGTGATATGATGTGTATGAAAGCAGTTGTGTTTTTTGCCACCATGCCTGACAATTTCCACACATCATCCCTTATGTCTCAGCTAACTGTTTATAAATGGATGTTCTTTTCATTTCCAAATTTTGACAGCAACATTTGCCATATGTTATTTTATGTAAGTTGAAAGTTCAAACTCAAAGACTGTCAAACTCAGCATTCATACAGCAGAAATGCTTGGTTGATCGAGGTTTTAGCATCTATAATTCCAAACAGTGTGAGAAACAATGACCAAGCCTACTGAAAATCCAGTTAAAAGTATGGTGATAGTTACCCTGTGGCTGTCTGCAGGTCATATTGCTTTGGTTGATACTAAAGGTGTCTACCTGCAGAAAGTTAGTGTGTTCGCAAAGTTGCAAAATGCCATTTCAGCTAAACAGTAATTTAAAAACCTACACGTACAAGGTTATCTTTAATACACCACCCAAATAATTAAACACTTATGAACTGAACAAATTATATCTAACTTTAACCAGATTGATGCTCGTGACAAAGAGATCGACCGCTTGAATCAATTGCTACAAGGTGGAAGACCCATTGATGCAGTTCTAAAAGACAGCAAGAAAGACAGTGGTGATAGGGTAGTGGCACACCTTAATGTACAGGTAAAGACAGTGGTGATAGGGTAGTGGCACACCTTAATGTACAGGTAAAGAGAGTGGTGATAGGGTAGTGGCACACCTTAATGTACAGGTAAAGACAGTGGTGATAGGGTAGTGGCACACTTTAATGTACAGGTAAAGAGAGTGGTGATAGGGTAGTGGCACACTTTAATGTACAGGTAAGGAGAGTGGTGAAAGTGTATTGGCACACCTTAATGTACAGGTAAAGAGAGTGGTGATAGGGTAGTGGCACACCTTGATGTACAGGTAAAGAGAGTGGTGATAGGGTAGTGGCACACCTTGATGTACATACAGACCAAGCAGAGGGTTGTTAAACTTATTCGCAATTATCCGTTTGGAGTTTCATGTTTAGTTAAAGGCCAGTGAGAGTGGTCTTTTATTTTGAGAATATTTATGTTTTTTTTCTGTACTCCCAGGTAGATTACTTGCAGCAGGCAAATCGTGACCTGGAGAAGCGACTAAAGGATGCTTTGAATGAACAGATTGAAGCCAGGAGAAGAGCTAACGATTTTGAAGAGAAGAACCTTGAACTGTTGTCAGAAGTGAAGGACATTGATAGAATGAGTAAGAAAGTGGAGGAAAATAAGGAACGAGATGTAAATATGGTGAGAAGAGATCTTGCAGACACCAAGGTGAGTTGTAGTGATCATAATGATAATTGTAATAATATAAATGATCATGATAATAATAATGATGATGATAATTACGAAAACATTTATTTGACTGCATAATGTGCTCATTTATAAAAAGTAGGTTTTTGACTGCTTCTGTAGTCCCGATCAGGTGCCTGGCATAAGTTGGCTGCAATGACGATGATGATGATGACAGTGATGATGATAACAATGATAGTGTTAGTGATAGTGATGATGATGATGATAATGATGACCATAATATATTTATAGTTCATTTGTTCATATGAATATATGTGTTCATGTCTTGCTTCATCAGGGTGAAATTAAAGTTTTAACAAAACAACTGGATGATTCTAGAGGCGAGTTACTGGAGATTAGAAAGGTACGTTTTAGAAGCTGGTGGTAGTCTGTAAGCTTGTTTTGTGATGTGGGTGTCACTTTCTGGGTCACTCTCTGTATCACTGTATGGGTGTTACTCTGTATTGTATCACCATATATGTACATGTGTTGCAGCATTTATGTCATTGTGTGTATCACTATATTCCTGTGTTTGTGTCACTCTGACTCAGGTGTGTATGTTCCTGTGTATGTGTCACAGTGTGTATGTGGCTGTGTATGTGTCACTCAGGTGTGTGTGTTCCTGTGTAGGTGTTACAGTGTGTATGTTGCTTTATTTGTGTCACTGTGTTGTGGTTCACCTGTAACCTTTACTAGGCTGAAATTCATACATATAAATTCAATCTGTAATATATATTAGCATGTTTCGATCAACTTGATCATCGTCAAAGAGGCTAGGTGCAGATGAAGACAAGTGCATATGTTGAGAAGAGAAACATGTGAAGAAAAAAACCAAATTGCCTCGAGCAAGAATTGAACCCACGACACCCCGATCACACGGCAGGTGCTTCGCATCTCCGAGAGGAATGCGAGCAAGTACTGAGAAACCGTGTTTGAAAATTCCGAATTTGTCAAGAGTTGGTCTAGTTCTCCATCTGCCGCTGTAGATGTCTCGGTAGCGCTGTGGATAGAGCACCTACCATGTGATCGGGGCGTCGTGGGTTCGATTCCCACTCGAGGAAGTCAGGCCCGTAGCTGGGCTGTTTCTATAGAGGTTCCTTTGTGTAGACTCGAGGCTCAAAAAAGAATAGTTACTACATATTTTTCTTCAGATCGTCTGTAAATTGTAATTCCAGGGGTTCGTGCGAATCGTTCAAACCCTCTCTCCTACTGCTGGAAATTTATCTTTTTTTGCTTCACGAGAACGACTGTAGAGAACATTGGACAG
Organism: Epizoanthus rinbou; assembly: GCA_025505405.1. Classification (NCBI taxonomy): domain Eukaryota; kingdom Metazoa; phylum Cnidaria; class Anthozoa; order Zoantharia; family Epizoanthidae; genus Epizoanthus; species Epizoanthus rinbou. Next base: position 3,008 of record JANVCH010067055.1, read on the forward strand.
TTGGATCGAGCGACACGAAGTGTTGAAAATTGGAATAGTGAAAGCTCTTTTGTATAAACGTTTACTGAAAAGAATCACGGTCTGAGATATGTAAATAATTCCGTCGAGCGAAGTCGACTAATTTGTGTCCTGCTAGGGAATTCTTCTTGATGGATAAACTTAATTCTCGGAAATATAGAATTATCGGTATCACGAAGGTTGAGGAACAATTTATGATTGTCTTCAAAAGTGGACTTGTTCACGGAAAAACAAAACAAAACATAACGTCAAGTTTGCATACTGGCAGTGAAATATCTGACACTATGAACAGACGCATTACTTTTTGTAGACGGAGTTCCGACATTCAGTTTATCAAGGGTGCGGGCTAGGTATAAACTGAACTATTTTTTGGTATACCATGTCTGTCCTTTCAATTAGACCACTGAAAAAAGCCAACATCTTTCATCAAGCTCCAAATCCACATGTCAAGAAGCCAATATTTGTGGACATACACTTTATGATTAAAATCTTTCACTTTCTTTGTGCGTGTTCCAAAAATCTGATCTACAGTTTCAATTGTATAGTTTTGGCCTCATTTTCATCTGATTTCTAATTACACAACTCAGTTCTTACAACGTAAAAAGCCACTGTTTAGCTACTGCTTTTTAAGGGCATATTTACAATCGGTTGTCCTCGTTCTAACCACCTTTTCAGGACAGACATTGGACATTTGATATATAGAGTATCTAGAACATATAATAGAACAAAGAAAACGTAACTGTTCATGAAATAATAACAAAAATATTATAACATATCGTTATTACACTCTCTCTGATGGTGCATATATGTTATGGTGCTAATCATACGAGTTGTCATTCGATCCAGTTAGTCTAGATCATGTGTTTACCTTCTTTTCCTGCGACTATTTGGTACGGGCTCTATAAGCCGGCAGTTGACTGAGACAGTTGAGGCAGTATCTTTAAATATTGCTTGAAGCGAGGTTGACTCAATAAGACGGCATTACCGTGAAGCAGATATCCAGTCTTCATGCCCTTTGAGGTATTATTTTCAATCTAAACAATGAAAAGTAAAGCTGGCAATCAGAGTGACGCAAACCAACCTACTGTAGCTGGAATGATATAGAAAGCAAGAAGAAAGCTCATAGTCATAGAATAAAAAACTTCGTTCCAGAACAAGTAGCATCTTGTAGGTTGATGTGGTCTGATATATTCCATCATCTCTGCTGCATTGTCTGTCCATGAAGTTGTTTCTGCCTGTCACACCATTTCAGTACTTGTCTTAAGTTTGTAACAGCGGAATCAAATCGATTTTGTTAAACTATTGTGATGTGGAAGGGGGATAGCTGGTGTATATATGTGTGTATCAAGAGCTTCAAGTTCAAATGAAAACCTGATCAAGGGAAATTGTGTGCGGCATTAGATATCAAGTTCAATAGCTCAACAACCTGCAATCTAGATCTGTATCAGTTTCCCAAAGTCCCAAAGGCCGAAACTGGTCATACCAGACCCTATAACAGTCGAGCGCCTTTTAGACAAATGTTAACGTAGCAGTCTCATATTTATATTACTTGTCGCTCCCAGTATTTAAAGATTAAAAGGCAGAGGCTTGAAGTACCTAGGAATGCGGAGTTTATGTGTTTCCGCTCCACTTCTCTCGTCATCCAAGTCCGCCAAGAATAGAAATTATCGTATGTCCGACAAGTGAAAACGTCTGTTACATTTTTATTTCCGACCACCTTTAAAGTCTTGCTGCAATAACTTCCATTAATCTCATGCCACTCGAGTCTATATCTGTTAATTATTGACCGGGTGTGTGAGCTGCGGTCGATATTGGGCTGTTTAGTCGATCGTTTTACGAAAACGGAAGAACAATTGTCTTGCATAATCAATACTGAGTTGCTAATACAGCAAATTATTTCTAATTAGTTGGTTTAATAATGTATTTCTTTCTACAAATTCCTCGCTAAATGTTCTAAATGATCACTTTTGAATCGAAACAAATATCGCGACTTTCAAAAAGTGCGGTTTGCCGACAAAAAGACGTGCGCCGTTCGTTAAATGGATTCGTGGATCGGAAATCCAAACTAAAGCATTTTGAAAAAATAGTGAATCATGCTGTAAGAAATGATTATCGATGTTTATCATTTTATGGTAAATGATTTAAAGAGAGACGACCAACTATTGTTGGAAGTTTAATCGATCAGTATAACATCAAATCGTTGTATTTGTAAGATTTTGTAAACACTTCAGATAGGCAGTACAAGTATAGTGTTATCGTCAGTATATAAAGAGCAACGCACAATTCAAAGTAAACTATTATAAACTAACGAAACTGGTGTCTTATATTATAATTTCAGTGGCTATTTCTCGGCTTTCTCAATGTACGGGCAATATCTACTATACTAACCACTTCTAATCGTATCTAGAGCCATGTTTATTTTTGGCTTGATGAGTTGCCAAAATCTGCAACCACAGTGCCGTCATATGCTGATTACCAAGAAATGTCATGTTCAAATCTGTTAAAAGCCCGCAGGCCACGTGATAGAGCCCCGCCCACATATTGTCATTTTCCCGACAGATCCAAGTCATTTTCCCTCGACTAACAAAGAAATTACCGTTTTTACGCACATTCATACAGATTCGCACTTTGCAAGACCTACACACTGGCCGAAACTCACAGCAATGGTCCGAGAGCTTTCATAACTAGACGAGGTAAGTTATCTTTTAAGATCAGTGTTGTAAATATTTATAAAGTTAAAATTGTTAGAAGTACAATTATATCGAATCAACAGTTAGGAACATAACGGTGAAGTCTGTGGTTAGTCAACTGGAAATTGACATCAGAACTCGCCGACTTTCATAACCAGTTCCCTCCAAATTGCCCGTGCTTCTGCCAGTATTCGTTGTTGTTGGTAGTCAGTCGTACATTATTACACATCATGGCTCGATATTTGTACTACGCAACAAGAGAGATAAGATATGCCATACTAGTGTCAGAGCAGTGTATTTATATATATATATAGCTCTTGGCGCCGGCCGGTAGTGTATCACCTTGAAGGCAAAAGTTTTGCTGTAGTTTTCAAACAGTGTTTCCTTTCTTTACACTGGTTTGTAGATCAATAATACTTCCGGTAATACATGCATTTGTTTTCGCAAACTAAATTGTTCATACTGTACGCATTCAAGCTTTGATGCATATAGTTAATCAAAACTTTAATAGTGCAAGACATCGGTAAGTTTCGACGAGAGCAAAAGAGCTACCTTCACTTCACGAATATGGCAGGTTCCAATAACTCATTCTAGGGAATATTCTGACTTTAACTTTAAAAAAACCCCAAATATTCTAGCCATAGCCAAAACTGTAAAAATGGTTATAATTTTCATAACTCGCGAAATTATGCAGATCATAGTCTTTTTATATTTGTTTCACTAGGCTCACGTTCGCTATAAACCTTTCATGCAAAATACATTTCATAGTGTACATGTATATCGCGTAAATTGGTTACGCTGACAATTATTTTCTTGAAAAGTGATTGATTTGTGGCAAGTCTTGACGTCACTCTCTATAGTGGCTGTCTGGCATAGAAGTTTTATGGTTTCTTCTTACATTCATTATTCAAGTTATTTTCTAAGGTTTTTTTTTGTTAAAATGTTTCCCTCGTTATAATTTTCAACAGAATTAGTAGCGTTTCACGTAAAACGAAAACAATTGCATGCTTACTGGTATAAACTGAGCATGATAGATGCTAAGAAATTATTTCTGTGGTAGACAATCAATGAATAACAAAGCAATAAATAAAAGACATATTTTGATATATATGTCAAACTATAACATAGAGACAGAGGGACTAATTGAAAGAAAATCGATCATTTCTGAGAACAACTTCAGGAAATCATGATTCTTTAAAGGATTTATTCAGAGACCTATTTGGCATGGGTTATATAAATTTTTCAAAGTCGGGAAGTTTACTTTGTTAAAGAAACATTAAAGATAGAAATGCAAATTCGACAAACAGCTGGTAGCTGCTGTCATGTCAAGTGGGGCCGCTGCGCCTATTTTGGTGCTTTCCTCAGTGGGTTTTGACGTCACTTGACGTAAGACGCCAGTTGGAGTCCATAATTAAGAGTCGGTCTATTTCTTCTCAAAAGCCTGCGCTTTATACAAGTAGAAAATTTCCATTATTTTTAAAAGTATATATGTTAAGATTGGTAGTTGATATGACACGGAACTCTGTCAATCGAGCACCGTTCTGTATACTCGTGAAATCCAGCACTCCCGAGTATCGTGATAATAGCGAAAGCTTTTAATAGCGATTCTGTATTAAAAGATTGCCTGCCATCGATCCAGCCAAGCTAGCTAAAGCAATTGAATGGTTTCCGTATTTATCAGTTTGAATACCATATATGGTTAACAGCTGGTGTCAGTTTACAGAATTGACTTGTAATTACAAATGTAAAGAAATATAGTATATTTCGGTAACAGCATTTACATGCGTTTTTCAATTTATCCGTTTCTTTTCTTTTAAGAGAATATAATACAAGGAACACGTGACAATATAGTATTCAAATAGTTAAGAGGAATTTATGCCACAATTTATTACAGTATCGTCAAACCTCGGATAAAAGTTGTCAAAGCTCTAATAATTATATTCTATTATTATTTCATAGTGAACTCAGTACAAGTTTATCTATGCCAGTATATCAGAAACTGCTCGAAGTAATTCTTGAACACTGCGTATTTCATTAATGATTGTCAAATCAACTAGTGAAGGTAGTTTTAAAAAACTTTCATAGTTATGAATTATGTAATATATAGATCGTCTTTATCGGCACTAGAACACCGATAATCCGTCTGGACAAACTTAGATAAGCATTCAGTTAAGTTGTTAAAACTAGTACGGGCAAACAGACGAATTATCTAACGATACGAACTATTTGTTAAGTTCACCGCTCGTCTAGTTGGCAATTTACCATAATAAAAAAGATGGCGGCTGTACATTTAACCACAATACCTTGCGAACCTAACACAAAACTCATTCGAAACTGAATATACGTAACATTATCGTCAGTATATGTTCCTTTACCTTAGGAATATTTTCAATTTTGTTTTCCTGTTTATAAAATAGGGTGACATAAAACGCGCTCCGTTTGCCTAACAGATGGTAAAATGAGTGTTTATACCAGAGGATAAAGACGCTCATTATATCTTCATTCCTTGTCTTATTTCTGATATAAAACGACTGTTTGTCTTTAAACTGTGATAACAAGCAGAAAGTTGTAGAGCAGAAAGAGAAGCACCCTGTTTTGCCTTGTTTTTTCATAAACTTAACTTCTCTCGTGCTCTACAACTTTCGGCGTGCTAATATCAGTTTCTAGACACAAAAGCAGTTGTTTTATATTGCCTCAATATAATTTCTCTCATTGACTCAATGTGTGTCTTCTTCGAACTTTGTATCGTTCATTTTTGTCACTGTCAACATAATGAAATGTACCCTGCTATAGCAGAACTATCTTTTACCCGATCGACGAACGCGAAACTTTCGAGAGGTTAAAAGAAGGCTTTGCTAGCAGAGTAAATTAAATGTAGTCTTGCTTACTATGTGTAAGTAAAGTCTGTTCCTATGCAATCATGGATTGGAGAAGTCTGAAAGTGGTTAAATAAGACACAATTTTGGTTCTAGGTTTGTCCTTTCTTTTCGGTCAAGAAAACCACTAATTTTGATTAAAGACGACTCACTGAAGCCAAATGAAATTTTATTGGAATATTAAAAGATAAGATAAGATAGTTTATTTAAACACGTAACGCCTAAGAGCTTATAATCAAGCTCGTTCAAAATACGTAATACATTCGGAATACACGAAATACATTCAAGGACGTCTAGTTTTGGGCTTAGGCTGAACGTTCATAATTATGTTTTAGGATTTCAGCCTCAAATGTTCTTTAAAAAATGTTCTTATCCCTTTTATGGTATTTCTCTATTGGCATAGCATGCTACTGAAGAGAATTACAAACAAGTTATCAACTGATAGTTATAAATCATTTCAGTCAGTACTAAGAAAGACTCTCTTTTAAATGGTCAAGATTAATACGATCTATTGTCACAGAATCAAAAAATGGTGGAGATTCTTTACATTTTCTAAAAAATAAAATTAGAATGTTCGGCTAACATTTTTGGGTTCTTTCAGCCTCAATGCTGAATAGAATAGTGTACAGTGATACTTCATAGTATATCGCTTCTATATTATCTTGTCGACAGTTTTGCGGACATACCTAAGAGTACTTAGAGAAGCAATCGATATTCATACGAAGGTTAAAAAAAGCCGGCAAGAATTGATGACGTATGTCGGACCATAAATTAGGTGTACTTTTATCAGAGTTAGCGGTTTCTATATAGCATGAAGCGACTAGAAGTATTGACACTCCCCGAACGGGATGCACGTCAAACAGAGCTACACTTTTTTTATATTAAGAACCAGTAAAATTTCACTCAGGCTCAATGTTCTTATTTTTTCGACAATTCGAGGCTCAAAATGTTCTTATTTTGTTCTTATTACGTTTATTCAACTCATACAAATTTGGAATGGAATTTTGTTTCAGCCTCAGTTTGTTCTTAGTTTGTTTTTATTTTTCAGACGATTTCAGCCTCAGTGTTCTTATTAAGGGTGTTCTTATTAAAAAAAGGTGTACTGCGAAGTAGTGATCATGTTTGAATCGTCGACCTCAGTCAAATATGGGTCACAGTGCAAAAAAAACGATCTCCTACAAAAGCAACGAGGCCGGCAACCAAGTCCCGTTTCTAACAGTCCCATTTCTGTCGTGTCGAATGCCAGTGAAATTGGCTAGTGTGGTACCTTTGATGTGTCCGTATTCGACACCACAATTTCCTCAAATGTGGATCATTTGGTTTGTTAATTGAGCCACACTATTATTCCGACATTACTATGTTTATCTGGCAATTCATAAATTTGACGCTATCCGATAACAAATCCTATTATCGGACACATGAATGAACCAATCACAAACTGGGTTCTTGGCTCTACTGACCAATCACCAGCCAGATAACAACAATTTGATAAAATATTTTAAAAATAACAACAGACAGTTAATAGCGTTGTACCATTGAAATTGTTTTTCCACTTTATTTTTCTATTTTTAGAAATTGTAATGTTTACAATAAATAAATTGGTAACAGGACTTTGTGTCGTCCAATTCTGTCTGTAATCGTACCGGTGATAAACAAGGAGGACTTGCGCTTTTTGTCATCATGTACTCATGCCTAAAGACCGCCAAAATGGACTATTGCAGAAGGGACAGATAAAGGCAGTATCAGTTCCCTGTTTCAGGTCCTCGACTCTGCACGTGTATTTTTATCAAATGAATAAATTATTCTAATTACAGATACAGATATATACAGGTGGTCCCCACGGGGCTTTTCAGCAACCTGTTTACATGAAGTACAAGGGGTTCAGCAGTTGAGGGACTTAGCCAGACTGCTAAATTAATACGGTTCACAACAGTTCTGTCTGAGACGTTGAGTAGTGCCCTCAGTATACAGATCACAACACCGGCATTAGCCTACTCCTATCGACAAGTGTGTGGGTTCTTTTAAGTCCCCCGATAGAATGTCGAGAGAC
>JANVCH010067066.1:0-10636 GCA_025505405.1 Epizoanthus rinbou
TGTATTGTATTGCATTGCATTGCATTGCATTGATTGTATTGTATTGCATTGTATTGTATAATACATACACACTTTATTGACATATTCAATTTAGGGACTGTCATATATCATTGCATTATATAAATATGATTTTCTAATATAGAAAACAAGTTATTGGTGAAAAATTCAAACTATTCAAAAGTATATAATTTGGTGAAAATGCAAGACGTTTTGAATAGCGTATGTCTGATAAAACCTGGCAGTAACCCATATATCATGAGTGATCGGGGTCACCATATTTCAACCATCGCACACTCTTTTGCAACTTTTACCATTGCATATTTAGTTTTTGAACAACTTAATACGTCCATATATCAGACCACTCCTCCCACCCCCTAAAACACAACCTGTTGAAATTAGCAGAAATCGGAAAACTCTTAATGCATATATCTTCCAGGAGTTAAGCTGATAATGACCAAAACTCGCACAATTGCAAACATCTCTCCTAACTTGTTCAGAAAAATGTTACGCAATTCTCAATTCTTAAAATTTCCCTGAGATACCAACCGTGTAGCAGAAGGTCACTGACTTATTAACACATCTAATGGAAACCAGTCTTTAAACTACTCTCTTTGCCTTCCAACGTTCCACGCAAGAGACGCGAGATAAGCATGGACCATTCATTACATGTAGACTGCGTTCTTACATTTCTAGCACTTTGACAAATTTCACAATTCTGGGTTATCAACAAAACAAACCAACTCTTTCCAAGAAATAGAAGATTACTTTAAGTTCTATTTGGTATAGATTTCTTGGTTTGTGAAAATAACAAGGGCAATATACTGAAGTTTGACATTTTAAAAATTCCTATATTTCACTAACACTTGCTAGATATTAGGTGATCATAGGCAACACCTGTTCTCATAGTTCGTATTTGTAATATTTAGTTTTATATAGAGATAGATCCAATGATAAAGTTAATATGATCATAACGTTATTATTTTCAATATCAACAGGCGTTTCGATCATAATCAACTTACACATATACCACATGGAGTCTTTGCTAACTTAACGTCTCTGCTCCGTTTGTAAGTATTTTTAAAATAATATACGAAGTAATGAAAGAATGGACATTCTGGAGATTAACACCTTTTGACAACATAAGACACAATAACAGAAATAAAAAGCACCCGCCCCAAAGTGATTATTCTGCCATAACTTTGATTTTTTGTGCGCACGAATTATGCATGATCCAAAATTTAAAATTGTATACAATAAATACAAATCAAGTATTGAATACGTTCCAGATTTTATTGTACATGGTTTCCTAAATTTTGCTGTTGTTGCGGCGTTTCTAAAAGATTAAGAAGAAACGTTAGTTTCTGTTTGGTTTACAGTCTTATACTGCTTGGTTTATACAGACCTAAAAATAAAACAAATATCAAGATAGCAGGAAAGGGAATTTTTTGGGCCCTCCCTAAGATTTTTTGCCCTCAAAACTTTGCCGTCTGAACAATCGCCAATATATGTTTAGCAACTGTAGTCTGACAATGAGCGATTGTTTTGACACTAATTAGATGAGGTCAGCATTGATGACGTCATCGGAAAAAAATATGCAAATTAGATTTTCCTATCAGAATTTCAAAAAAATATCATAAAAATTGCTCTAACATCCAAATTTTTAGTTTTGTTTTGGGTATTTCATAGTATTAGCGTGTAAAATGTTGTTTTATAACTATTTCCATTGATATTTATCAAAACTAACAAACACTAAGAAAAATGAAAAATCAAATAATATAATTTTGATTCAAAAGGATCACAGTCGCCATCGTCTACAATCAATTGTAATTGTTTTTCCTAGAAATCTGCCGTTAACATATGAAAAACGCAGTTTTGGGAACATGACGTCATAGCCATGGAAATCAATTAATAGTCATGTTACTCTACCTAAATTGAAGATTACATCACAATAACCATTCTTACCAAATTTGAGCATAAACGGATGAATGGCTTGAAAATCTTGGGGCGTTCAAATAACCCCCCACCCCTTATGCCTTCGTGTTACTCAACATGGCTTATGTCTCGAAGGGCTAATGCTACCTGGTAGAAATGAATTGAATCTAATAATAATTTAAATGGAATAAATATTCATTACTGGCTATGTAGAAATACAGCTATACTAAATGTAACAATTAATATCTACAGAAATTTGGCTCACAATCAAATCAATGACATACCAGTCGCAACTTTTTCTGGCTTAACGTCTCTGCAAACTTTGTAAGTATCGTACTTATAGTAACAACAACAACAACAACAACTTTTATTGGTACTTGAAGTTACCGTATATAGTTATTATATCAGGAAAGAAAGTACAGGAACCCTAGAATCACTGATGAGCAAATCGAGCTAGGGTACCACATATTGGTTTATATATTGCATATACAAATGGTGGTGAGGTGTGCGGACGTGTCTTTCTTGAGTTTGTAAAATGTAAACAAACTGTGACATAATAGTGAAATAGGGAAATTGGAAACTATTTTTTTCGGAAGAAAATATTGCTGCAGCCAAAACAATATAATATGTGGAACAATTAATTACAAGACATCTGCTGACTTGAGCAACAAAATATTTCATGCAATTAGCTTCTAACATTATATAGAGAGAGGTGTACCTCCAGCTTGGCTCTGTCCACTCCACGTGGAAGCTTGTAGTTTGAGGTCTTCAGTTCCTCATATGGGAAGCTCTAGAAAAAACATAAAATAATCAGGATTTTCATTTCTACACGTAAACCATCAATAAAACTATTCATCTGTTATTTAAATTTGTTGAATCCCTTTTGTGCTAGTTCCATCCTTGCATCTTGTAATGATCACAACTTATAGTCATCTTGTCTACAGTGAATCACCAACCTGCCCCTCTCACATGCTGGCAGTTAACTGTCCTACAAAGTCCTACCACCACACACACACATGTCACACACACACACATACATACACATATACATGTACACATACACACATACACACACACATATCCTGCATGTACATTGTACATGTGATTTATTTATTTAATATTTACAAATTCGCCAATGGTGGGAAGACAGACAAAAAGACAAGGTGTCCTTTACTAGGCCCATCCACTAGGCCTATCCACCCAACCCAACCCCCAGTGATGGCCTATACCGAACTCCTATTTCCTCTACCACGAGGGTGCAAGACAGTTAGTACCTAACACACACACACACACATCCTGCATGTACATATGTGCTAGCCGATACCAAACTCCTATTTCCTCTGCCATGAGGGAGAAACTGACCCTCCCCTCCATCTGTTCATTCATGAGTGTTAGTCGCAACACAACATATCCCCCTCCCCCTCCCCCCGTGTGTCCTAGCTGACAAGGATCTACTATATTCCTCTCGTACAGCAGGTATTGACATTTTATATGTAAATATACAAACCTTTGCAGCAGGTTTCTCTGCTGGCAATTCATCCGGGAGAACAGAAGGCATTGATCGCCTGTTGTGAGCTAAGAACAAAGTTGAGCATTTATGTTAAATTATTATTTCCAACTGCATTGGTATCATGTTATCCATAGTCTTTATAAATACAAGTGCTTTCCATGGAAGTATTAAACAGACTTTGTTTTCCACCCCAATCTAGTTCAATGATAATTATCCAACTGTAAAAAAAATGACCTTGTTTAACAATAACCAGTAATACTGGTAGATGTACTGGTATTTAATTTGTTTCCCCAATCTCAATAATTTTATAATTTATTGTTACATGAAAACTGAAAGTTTTGCAGATCAGCTGAATTTGCCTACATATAAAATAATTTATTTTGTTCAGATTTAATACGGATTTTAAAGATAATTTCAACAGATTTTCGCACGATATCAATGTAGTGGATTCTTGGACCTGATTTCAGCAGATCTAACATATTTTAATAATAATAATATTTAGCCAGGGGGTATACTCGCCAGGGCAATTTTCTTTTATCTATGCAATCATAAAAATTAGTGATTAGACAGACATCACAGCTCTCCATCTACACAACTTTCTCTTCAGTTGCACCTTCTACACTAATCCAAGTAAACGTCTATGTACAAATTTAGCAGTTTGTAAAATAATTATTGGAAGTTTCTGGTTGTACACCAAGTCTTTAACCTCTTCCAACAGGTTTCTTTGGAGTTGTACCTTCAAAACTCGCAGCCGTTTCAAAAACCAGCTTTTGCAAATTGTGTATTTTCCCACAGGTTTTGTTTGTTTTGGGCTCCATGCGAGTTGATTTGACAGGTCGTCTCATCTCTGTTTAATTTTCTGCCGAGTACTGATTATGCTTTATAATTTACATAATTACGACACTTCAATAATTCCTGAAATAGTGCTGTTTGAAGGCAGGCATTATTTTCCTCTCCCCCTGTCCCCATTCCTCTTGTGGCTTGTTTTGTTTTGCTTTACTGTACTGCTCTGCATGCTTTAATATGCAGCTATAATATCTAGAATGCCAAGCTACACAGGCTACCATTTTTCTGATATCAGCAATAATTATCACCAGCACTGATTGCCAACCCAGGAGACAAGCCTTGTAGTATAAAATCTACTGGGTAAAATCTATAAAATCTCGCTGCGTGATCTACTGCAGCCCACGCTCAAATATTGTAAAAATAAACATACCATTTACAGATGACATTCCCGATGTTTCAGAACGCAAGACTGGCTCCTTCTGTTTAATTACACAAAAATTAAATAATCATTATTGATTTACCATGATGCAATTCAATTAAATGCTAATTTCACCTGGCTACAAAACTAGCTTCACTAACGAGTTGGGATGAACAGATTGATCTTATTCATGCACATGTTAATTTTCTAGAATGTGTGACAGACAACTGTGCAAGTACTTTACAATAGATTTAAGACTTTATTGATATTTTCTTATTTTATTTTTACATGTTCCTGGTGCCGCAGCTAGCTCAAGCTAATCTAGGGGGGCCAGAAAAATATAATGTGAAAAAAAGAAAGAAGAAAACTGCTAAAATATAGATTGAATAGGAAGAGATTAACTAAGAAGAAAAGTAGAAATGAGCTTAAGTACATTAATAGAAGGGGAAAAATTCAGAGTAATGCAGAGTAAAAAAGAAGATCAATTTCATTTCACTTTATACCATTATAGACACCACAGACAAGTGCCTATAGAGTAGACCTGATGTAAAGATGATAAAAATTGAAACAAAGTAGTGAGCATGCAATATTCAAACATGTAAGCACAGTTCATACAGAAACTTGTTAATACGAGTGATCTTCTGCACATTACAACCATCATAAACACATCATTTTCTTGTTAAGGTGGCTCCCGCCTATTTTCCATTTCTTTGCACCACCAAATTTAACAAATGGCTTTTAAAACTCATACACCACAGCAGCTTACTGACAGCTGTTATGACCTCATGTTTAAGCAACCCTTCTTCTTGTAGGCAAATCTCATTTTGTGGTTACTATGGTTGTTATGGCAACCACATAGGACCTCAAGTGCACTTTATTTTTGATATTTAATTGCATTTTTCTCAAAATAAGCATGGTGACCCCCACTTTTAATTGTTTTATTCTTATTGGCATTAAAAGAGGAACCTTTGGGGAGATTTTAAAAAATTACGCCATCTGGATTTGGTGCAACCATAGTAATTTATTGATATAAATTTAACAAAATTACATCTATAAAGTTACACAAAACGTTTTTAAATTTAGAGAGGCAATTTGTGCAGAGAACTTTACTGTAGGTGCTCTGTCTAAAGGTACTGACAAAAACAGAAGCAGTGCAGTTACATGTACATGTATCATAAACACATAATTATACAGAAATTACCTTAAGGCTAATTACTGAATGTGCTTTACAATTAGTTATTGATTAAAGTTATTATAAAGACACCTTCACCAAGCTAAGACCAATAAGTAACCAGTGCAGCAAAGTTAGATGCACAACATATAAACAGTGCGTGTAGGTTTACCAGTGCTTACATTCTCAGAGCTATAGCGACGGAGTCGAGGAGCAGTTGGAGTAGTTCGCTGCAAAGGGACTGCTACTTTACTTTGAAAGATTTTTCCTTCCTTCTAGATAGAGAACACCCATAAAGAAGGGAATTAGTAAAATTAACTTGATAGCTGCCGTAAACTGCACGTGAAAGTTACATGTACCCATCTAGTATTTTGATTTCTTCAGATTCCAATATTTAATGAGTGTCCTAAATTATTACATGTCCATAAAATATCCATACATACTCCTCCCTTGGGTGGAGATTTGACACAAGTTCTCATCCCTTGGATGAGGATTTGACACAATTCCTCATCGCTTGGGTGGGGATTTGACACAATTCCTCCTCCCCTGTGTGGGGATTTGACACAATTTCTCCTCCCCTGGGTGGGGATTTGACACAATTCCTCCTCCCTTGGGTGGGGATTTGACACAATTCCTCCTCCCTGTGTGGGGGATTTGACACTGAAATAGATCTCTAGGTACCCTTTTGGTTTGTTTCTCTTAAAAATATGACAAAATATCTTGCCCCCCCTTTCTGGCATCCGACAATGTTTTCAGGTTTGAGATCAAATGCTGCCCCCTGCTTCCTAGGCTTAACATTGATAGGTACGTTATACTCAAACCATCTGAACACAGAAGCTGCAGAGTTTATATATTAGACTAAAATCTACTTACATCAGTTGAAATGCCAGGAGTTGCCTCAACTGTAATGAAAAATAGGAATTATCATTATGAAAGATAAAGTAATTTATGATTCTATAACTCAAGCAGTTGTCTTCTGTTCCAAAATACAAATTTGTTGATCCAAAACTTACAACTGGGTGCCCTTGTTGATGATGCATGGAAAGAGTAGGGTCTGGGTCTCTGCGGGTATTCCTTCTCCGCCTGTTAAAAAGTATAGAGACAACATATTTCAGAGGTCTGATTGGTGGGATTGTAAAACATGGTTCGTACTGATTAGTGATCACAAAATTCCAGGAGTTTCCCAGGGTAGATACAGCCTTTTTCCAGGAAAAAAAGTTACAAAAATAATGAGGGCCATCAGACAAGTCTAAGCAGCCACTCTGCCACAAAAATTGCCAGGTTTCTCAATCTTTTCAAGATTTACTTCGAAGAGAAACAGGAACAAAAATCTTTAGAAAAACTTCTTGTAATTTTGTCTACATGAAAAAAAAAGAAATGCAAATCCGAAGCTAGCCTTGGCAAGCCATGGGTTATTTAGTACAAAATTATTCTCTACAAAATTCCATGTCCAGGAGTACATTAGAAAACATCTATTTTTCCAGGAGTTTTCCAGGGCCCTGGAAAGAAATTATCAAATTCCAGGAGTTTTCCAGGAGTAGTGCGAACCATGGCAAAAAGCCCCACCCTGATAACTAGTGTTGTTGCTGATAAGCCAAATAAATATACAACTGGTACATGTACATCTAACTATAGTTTCAACTC
Source organism: Epizoanthus rinbou (assembly GCA_025505405.1). NCBI lineage: Eukaryota > Metazoa > Cnidaria > Anthozoa > Zoantharia > Epizoanthidae > Epizoanthus > Epizoanthus rinbou. The sequence goes on from JANVCH010067066.1 coordinate 7,462, forward strand.
ATAGTGGCCTAATTAAATCACCAATCCAAACCTAACTTCTAGTCAACAACTGATTGTGCCACTATGAAATATTTCAGCCAACTGTACTTGTCTGGAAGAGTAACAACTCCACTATGGTATATGATTGGATACCTAGTAGATAATTACTTTATTCTGTATTGATGACAAAACTACAATTATTATATATTTAATCTATTTAATTGGCACTTTAGCTATACACATATTTAATCGTTAATCTTTTTATTACTTGTTCATTTTTTTCTTTACTACAACATTATGGAGCTTGCCTTGCTGGAACTTTGTGTCCATTCACCGGCCGCTCAACCAGCTATTAAACTGTTGTTTCTATTAATTGTTTTCTTAGGGTGCGTTTGATTGACTGTATTCCGGAATAGGAACACACTCAGAACAATTTCAAAATGTCTCCTACAATCTCTAAGCAATAAAATTATTGTACTGAATTGTGTTTTAGGGTTTGCTGAAAACTAGTAGTTTCGTTTCGCATATTTCTGAAAAGGAATATTGATCATTTGAACAGATCAAAGTTTTTATTCCGTGCATTCTTATTCGGGAATACGGTCAATCAAATGCGCCCTAATGCTTTCAACTGCCCATGGTCTTGAGTTCAAATCTTCAGTATTCTCCTTCCAGCTATTCCAAGTTATTCCCAGATCACTTTCCATTGACAAAACTCTTGATTTAATTAGGTAGTGCTATGAACATCTTGTGCAGAGTTACCCGTCCGTGGCAATCACGGTTGGTGGCACTCATGTTAACTTGAATTAAAGTTTCTTTTCTTGTAAACATTGTTTCTTCAATAAATATTTATCCATTTACTCGGCGCAAAGCTGTTTAATCTTTTTGGTTAATTAGCCATTGTCTCACACTGTAGTAGAACTGAAACCTTGAAAAGCTTTAGAAGATGTTTTCAAAACTTTCCAAATTGCTTCTCTCTGTATGAACTGGAAGTTGTTCGAGTACTTGCACATGTCCTTTGAATCTAAAGTAAACCACTGAAACAGTTTGTGGTCGCACGTGAATTTATTCTTAGTTGAACAACAAAAAGATTTGTAAAAATGCACATATATTTATTCACCAATTTTCGGAGGTCGCTTCATTGGTATATACTAAAACAATTATTCGGCCCTTTTGTCTCGGCTACATTTTCTGAAAAAGTCAAAGTTTAATCCAAAATTTGGCAGTCTTCTTCCTCCAGAAGTCTGAGCGGGAAGAGCCATTTTTGTAAAAAAAACTTGGATTGGATCGCAGCGTCAGATCGAGATTATGCAAATTTCCATTCTATGTTCTCTTATATAAACATAGATATTAGCCAATCAGAGTGCACGTTATATATGAGTTATTTTATAAACTATGATATAAACACACTTGAAGTTATAGAGCATGAGAGAAGTTTGTGCAGAACACGAGGCAAAGCCAAGGGTTGTTCTTACCATTTGAGTGCTCCACAACTTTCTGGCAGAGGTGTATGTTTATATCACAGTTTATTTTTATTATTTTTATTTTATTTTAAAGATTTGGTGTCTAAACAATAGGACTCAAAGTCCCCTGCGAGGTTTAACACCCATGCCCCCACCTGCAATAAAATATTTAGACCCACCCCAAATCGAACCCATGATAAATTTATATTTATATTAATGCTACTTACATATTACAAAGAAAATCAATTAACATGAGCACAAAGGACAAAGTACTGACATAATGACATTCTTAATAGGACAGACAATCTTATAACTTCTTAAGTTGTCTTGGTTGAATAATATTTTAAGTCCATTAAAAAAGAAGTCCTTTAGCTTGTGTTTAAAACCTGGAAAGAAAAGGACAGGATTTGATATTATCAGGTAAAGTGTTCAGTATATTCACTATGTGAAGAAAGACACAAGCAGCTATTTTAAATTGCTTTAAATTATAAAATAGAAACACGACAAAGATAAAACAAGCGTATTAATTTTATCCTCTAATATAAAATAAAACATTTTTTATTCCGTCAATTAGCCAAACAAAGCATGCACTATATATCTACCCTATTTTATTATTTTAAGATAAATTATTTACTTTGATTTCTCCTCTTGTTTTCGGCTGGAACTTTTCACTCTCTGGGACTCCAGTTACAATGTATAGCCGAACCTAAGTTAGAGGAGTTGGAATACATGAGCATACACTAGAGCAGTTCAGAATACATAGAAAGTAAATCATATTTTATCAGGGGTCATGGCGTATAGTTGAAATGTAAGGGGCCAATTTAGGGGGAGGAGGGCAAGGAGCACAAATCCCCCCTTTCATCGGCAATTTTGCAAACATTTTATAAGAAAAACACTGAAAAAATATGCTTTTCGAGCACAGATCCTTTTTACCCCCCCCCCTTTCAAGAATTTGGGGTGCAGGCCCCCAGTTTCCAAAATTTCTGGATCCAGCCCGGAACGTTATGTCTTAGAGATGATGCATGTAAATGTATATAAATGCAAGCCCATTCTTATAAGGAGGGTCCAAGAAAAACCCAAGGGGGTACTCACCAGAATTCCAGGTGGGGTGTGTGTAATCCTGACCAAAATAAGGGATCTTTGATACCCGATTCCAGACCCAAGCCCCAAAATATAAGGTCCTTCCTCGTGTATGGAACACAGATGACATCGCTATTGTCTTAGTTAGTTGGTGTTAGTTATGGTTGGGTAACTCTATATATTTGTCTTAGTTTTTGAGTATGACGTGAGACATCTGTGTTCAGCTGTGCCCCATACACAAGGAAACAACCAAAATATACACCCTATTTCAGACAAATTTCAGACTAATACTCCAAATTGTCATATATTATTCTGAATTGTCTCATGTTAACTTATCTTCAGGTCTACCTGATATTTCTTACCTGGTGATCATGAATCGTGTGTTGTAAGAAGTCGCGTTGGTTAGCATAGGGTTTGATGTCAAAACCTGTTTCTTCCACCAGTTCTAATTGGAGTGCTAAATAGAATTTACATTCGAGGCACTTAGCAGAAGAACATTGCCGCCTACAAATAGACGTACTGCATCATACTGATTATCAGGTGTTCGTTCGATGGAATAAAATGTGTGAATTTCCTCTTCGATTCATCATAATTGATCTCATTTCACTGCTCAAGACTTCAATTCTGAATCTGTGACTAATTCATTCAATTTGTTC
>JANVCH010067077.1:0-10632 GCA_025505405.1 Epizoanthus rinbou
AAACAAAATCATTCCTCTACTACCCCCACCCCCTAGTGTGCTCAAATGAAAGGGGGGGGGGGGAAGTGATGACATAAAGCCGCCATATTGGATTTCCTGATTTTGTGGCCAGAACAAATATGGCGGTCATAAGTTCTTTATCTATTACTACAGTCTACACCCTCGTACAATTTAACTCTGAAGTGACATATTCGTACGCCATTTTTTCTGATTAGTATAATTCATCCCTTGATCCCGTGAGTGGCTAACCATTGCTAGAACGAATGTTTGAAGTAAAAAATGTTTTTCTCACATCACTTTCGGTCTGTTTTTACGGATAAAGAGCTGAGACAATCAGGAGTCTCCGAAGACTTTTCCGGCATATATTTGTTCTAAACGAACAGTTATCCTATACTTAAAAGTAATATTAGCTAGGATATCGTTTTTTTAAATTTACTTATGTAATTTCAAGAGGGTAATTTACCAGTTTTCCGCGTATATCGACGATTTAACCAATCATGACTATTATGTCCATCATGACTATCTCTGAAATATATTACCGTATACCTGAATTATACCCGTATCTAGCCTTCTCCCTCCAAAGGATTTTAAATTAACACATCTCTCCGCAACAGTGTATTTATCAAAGTAAGTGGGCATGTTGAAGAGAGAGAAATGGTAACACTTGAGAACAAGCCTTCATTTTCATTTATAGCGCGGGGCATTACGTAAGATACAATCACGGAACGTGTTGTTAAAGAATGGTTTCCAAAATTAAAATGTAAACGTCGGAAATTATCATATTTCAATTATAGACTGTCATGTCCCGCATTTTGAATATTTGTTTATATTATAGAAATAGGAGAGAAGTTCGCACACCATATTGATCATGAGTTATAGAAGCAGATGGTAATTTTATTTGTAGATTCAAAATTGTGTGAACAAAAGCTACAATTTATAAACAAGAAAACGTTTTAGCAGGAAAGCAGAAAAACTGATAAAATTATAAAATTATAAATGGGCTAGTGCATTGTGTTGTATTTTGTTGATTTTACACGTAGCTTGTTTCGATTCGATGGTTCGCTCCGTTTCGATAGTTTCCACAAACCGCTTTTTCTTCGCTTTCCTCCCAGCTTCATTGTTCTGAGTTGTTAAAAAGTCAAAATCTAGGAGGAAAATATGAATAATCTAGCGCTTCTGCTATTTCGAAAAACTACCGAAGTGAATTAGAAACGTCTACATATTTGGAAAAAAACATTCATTATTCTTTTCAGTGACTCTTTTACCTAAAGAAGCTTCCCGGTCAGAGGGTGAAACAGAAGAAATACGGTAATCTTTCCTAAACAAAACTAATTCTAATGAAACCAATTTATATTACAGAACTGTGTGATTCCTTCAACCCACTCTTGGTTTCTAATTCAAGTTCAACCTTCCCACGAATGTCAGCATCTTCTTACACCGATATCGATCACACCGCCACCAGTGGCACCATCCACTCAACCAGCCTCTGGTGCCCTGCCCACAATTCCTCGGGCGAGTGGCTAGAAATTGACCTGGGATTGCCACACTTCGTCTGTGGAGTGGCAGCTGTCAGTAACGTCATGATTGGTAATCGTTCTGCGAGCACGTGGTATCAAGTTGTAACATCGTTGAAGAGGATCAGCAACACAGTTTACCAAAATAAATCCAGTCAGGTTTGCTTTTTATTTGCAATTGTTAGCAACCAGTCACTCACAGCTCAGTTTTAACTCGGCTGTTAAAACAGTCCAATGCTGTCTTCCAGCCCAGTGCAAATCTTCGTAACTCTATTCCTGAACACCAGGCCGGGTTCCTCGAAAGTCGGTTAAGGTTACCGTGCAGGGTGAGCAGTGTGTTCAGTTATTGGCCTGTAATCTTCGTTGTTACGCAGCGGATACCCATAAACCTATATATCGATGGAAAGCTTATAAAATTCTCTGATGCATTTGTTCCAGTTGAAAAATTCTTTTTGATAAGCGAGAAAGAGGGCGGTGTTTGCGAACCATTTGCCGTCCTTCAAGACATCCCAAGTTTCTCGAATTTCAAATTAGGGCATCAGTTGTCAGATTATCAGTTTTAGCACTGTTTATACTCCAAAAAACATGTCGGGGATTTTTTATTGGCAGCGTTGTTAGTTTTTTAGAGCCTATCAGTATTGTAAAATTCTGTGACGGAACTAAAAGCGAAGAATTAGATAATTATTACCATAACAAAAAAACGGAGCGACAAATCAAAAATCCCTGACACGTTTTTGGAGTATAAACAGTACTAAAACTGATAATTTGACAACTGATGCCCTAATTTGAAATTCGAGAAACTTGGGATGTCTGCCCTCTTGCTCGCTTATCAAAACGATGCTTTTAGAGAATTTTATAAGCTTTCCATTGATATATAGGTTTATGGGTATCCGCTGTGTAACAACGAAGATACAGGCCAATAACTGAAAAAGCTTGAAAACACCGCTCAACCTGCACGGTAACCTTAACATATACAGCCGAGTTATTAAACTATCTAGTAGAATAACATAAATAATAACTACTTATCAACACAAGGCTTTCTCCCAAACATATCCATTTACAGTACTACAGTACAAAGTGTGGATTCTGAAGCCTTTTCAAATCTCTCAGCAAGGTTCTGCCTGTGTTTCGATCACAAACCTACTACCCAATGTCCCACATACGTGGTACGCATTTTTGATTGAAATAATTGTTCGACGGCAGACTACTATTTCAACTCCAGCCAAATGCAGCTTTGTTTCTCTTAAGAAACCACTCCATGGTACTTGTATCCTTCTGCTTCGATTCTGCTCTCAAGTTGTGCCGGCTACAGCCTCGTTCCAGAAACCATGTGTTGCTATGTTGTGATCGTTCACATTCTGTCTTGAATCCTTTCATCCTTTGTGAGTACCAAGGTTCATTACGAGTGACAACATACTCTTCTGAGCTATCACTGCCATACTTGGTCCACTCAGTTGGACAATCGTCATGACTTCCAGAGCAGCGTTTCTTGAAAGACCCGACATAGCCAGTTGACCTGTGATGTAGTTTCTCGCGTCCTCTAGCTCTTCGAAAAAACCAATCTGGAGCATACCTAGAAACACCCTCTTTACATGGCCCAAAGATAAGTTTCTGGTGCAATATGTCTCGGCCACGAGCTCTTTGAAAGTACCAATTATGTTTTATGCTCTCTGGAGGGGTTGGACCTTGGCCATGTTGTCGCCTGGCAACCTCTCTTTCATAAGCTCGTTGTAGATACCATTCCCCACTCTTTCTTTGCTCTGCAAGAAAAGGTCGCTTGTATGGATGAAATGCGTTTTGTGCTGGTGCTAGTTTAGATGTCTTATCATGACAGACTCCGTATCTACCGCAGTGCCTGGTGTACCAATAGGGTGAAACTGGACTTGATAAGTCGTCTACTTCCTTAATTTCAACCACAACTTTAGAATATTTTCCAGAATTGATTTCTTTGTCTGAATTAGTGTCAGGACCTTTGTCAGTACTACGTTTTGAAGTATTAGTGTCGATACTAAAATTCAAAAACTGTGAAACGCTGTTCTCTTCTTTTCTTGTTTCTATTAAACTGGATTTCCGCTCTATTAGGGGATTTTTGTTATAATTAGCTGTTCGTTCCTTCTGCTTTTTGTGTGATGTCTGCTTCACTAAATGTTCGTCGAGAACTGGAATTCTGGGAGGACATTTGGGCTTTCTCAGATTAGATTTTGGTTGTTTTGTGAAATGCTCTTGCTCCAACTTTTTCTCCTCAATCTGCAACACCCACTGTTGTAACCTCTCCAGTTCCTTCCAATATTTTCGATGACGGGTATCCCTTTGCTCCTTTGATTTCATCTGCTGTTCGTATTCACGATTCCGTATAGTTTTCAAGTCCTTGAAGTCACCTTGCTCCTCCATCTGCAGCTTTCGTCCGACTTCAATGGTCTCGATTCGCTTTACCCTCGATCTGCCGATTTCTTGTTTAATCCTCTGTGTTTCGTAGTTCAACTGTTGAACAATAACTTTTTCAAGCTGCGTCTGTTTCTGTTTTCTAACTTCTCGTTCTCTATGTTCTTTTCTCCATAACTGCCATCGCTCAAATTCACGTTGCTGGTACTTTATGTCTTCCCACAGTTTATTTGCCCATCTTCGATATCTTTTCTCCAGTTTCCGTTTTAACAACTCTAGCTGTTTCTCTCGTTCACTAAGTTTTCTCGTTTTCATTGTCAGGGACTTTTTAATACGCTCTACTTCTTTTGCTTGCTTTTTTTCAGCTTTTTTTTGCTTAAGTTTTAACTTTTCCCAGTCCTTGATTAGCGATCGCTTTAATTCTTTTTCTTCCTTCTCCTTCCATTTTTCCAAACGGCTTTGTTCCTTTTTTAATCTGTGCTTCAATTCCTTCAGCTTCTTTATCATGTTCACTTCCTGATGTTTTCTTTCCTTTTCAAAATCCTTTCTTTGCCGCTTCAGCAATTCAAAATCTCTCGTAAGCTGCCTTCTCTCTTGTTGCAAGCGACTTCTTTCCATTTTTACTTTTACTTCATCTTCTTTGATACGCTGTTGTATGCGACGTTCTGGGTTTGTGGTTTGTTTTATCTTCAGTAGATTTTGCTCCTTCTTTAATTCGTACTTTAACTCATTCAGCTGCTTTATCATGTTCACTTCCTGTTTTCTTTCCTTTTCAAATTCCTTTCTTTTCCGCTTCAGCAATTTAAAATCTCTCGTAAGCTGCCTTCTCTCTTGTTGCAAGCGAGTTCTTTCCATTTTTGCTTCATCTTCTTTGAATCGTTGTTGTATCTGACGTTCTTGATTTCTGGTTTCTTTTATCTTCAGTAGCAGTGCAAGTAATTCGTCATTATTTAATTGTTTCTTCCGTTTATTCTTGTTTTCCTTTATTTCTTGACGGTATTCGGGACCTGAAACTTTCATCTTCAAAGTCTTATTCTTCAACGACGATCGACCTTTCTTCTTCGAAGCCATCAAAGGTGACTTATTTGTCTCACCATTACACAACTTGTGCTTCTTCCCTTTCACATGGCGAACGACTGTCCCATTCTTGCATGAAATGACAGTTATCCCACTACTGCCGTGCGCTGTGGCATGGTTTTTACTGTCTGTCTTATAGATGTAATGCACGGGCTTATGTTGGCTATTTCTTGTACCTCCAGCGTTATGTTCTACCTCCTCGTATCTGTTAAAGTCTGGCTTATAAGACAAAATGCTGCGGTAAAATTTGCTTTTATCGGCAGATTTGACAGTCCATAGGATGTCAGCTAAACGTCCATCAGGACGGAACCGAATCTCATCAATGGCAGCATCCGTATATTCTCTGGGATTACATAATACAATGTCATCTATATGTCCATCTTTACCCACGGCGTAAAGTTTTTGGTAACCACTATGTTTCTTGTTCAGTACAATTTCTGAACATTTCTCCGATGTGCTAGTATCCGTGGCAGTAATGTGTAGAGGAGGACCGTCTGGTTCCATCCTGTCCTGTCCTTCGACTGTCGACTTCTCTTGCCCTACAGTCACCTTAACTGATGTTTCTTTTAACACATGTTCTTCATTTCTTTTCAACTCTCCTGAGGACTTAGAACTGGATGCTACATCAACAGTTCTTGAATTTGGTGACCTTGGTCCACATTTATCTTTGGAGTACTTAACTGACACAAATGGATGATTTCCTTTTGACTTCTGCATTTGTTTTTTAGATTCAGGAACAAACGTGGTATACCTAATTGGCGCAGCCCATGTATGTATTTGTTGCCTAAGTTTTACAGTTTGCTTGACGCGTTCTTGCTGCTGTGTAAATACTTGCTTATCTTGATTGTGCTTTTTTGACCGTTTCTCCGCGATAAGTTGCATCTTCTCTGTTATGCTTTTGTAAACTGTAGCTGTGAACTTGGGAGGTTTCAACACATGACTGGCTGATGGTATTAAGGTAGAATGTTGTATGTTTCCATGGGATTTGTATGTGATCCAACGACTCTGAAATTCATTGAAGCTGTCACTGCAATGTCCTTCCTGAATTTCGAATGTGTTCGCATTATCTTTTGAATTAGGAATCAATGGAGTATTTTTTGTACTTGTTGGCGACACAGTTGAACGTCTCTTAAACTTGTGTAAACTTTCATTGAAGGGAATTCCAACACTCTTCTTATCCAACTGTGCTTTAGAAAGCTTCCAATAACTCTTAAATTTACTAAATATTGCCTGGTTTGCTGTTTTATTGGGCCTGTTGAGTTTATTCCTTTCCGCAATTGCTCGCCAGAGGTAAGCTAATCGTTTTTCTCGAGCATACGATGCCTCCAAGTTTTGCAACCTCCAAAGTTGCGACTCTAATAAATTGTTGTTAATTTTTGTATCCTTTTGCTTTTCGTATTTGATCCTCCAGTACCATGACATAACCTTACTGAGATGCAATCTGTGTTTCATGGTTTCATAAGATTTTAGCAGCTTGTAATGTTCTTCCCGCAGCTTCTCATTACGTAAATTCACATTCAGATGTTCAGGAGAGTTTCCTGGATGTTCAAGCAAGTCTTCACCTTCGACTATATCTTGTTGGAGTCTCCACAAAGTGAAGTAGTCACCTTTGGTGTCTGAGACCATAGGGTGATCTTCCGGAATAGCCAAACCCGTTCTACGCTGCCCTTGCTGCATCATTGCCCTTTTTCCCACAGCTTGTTCATTCAGATAAGCATTAATTCCTAATAATGCAAGAGAAATGAGAAGATATAAGTAATAATGAGACGGTAGTTCTTTCTCTTGTAAGTTGGGATGGCTAAACCAATTGTCAGTAGTATAAACATTTTACACAGTATACACTGCTTCAGAACCACCCAAGACACCACCACCACCCAGACCTAACAGCTTACTAGCTAGACAAATATGATACGTTCATGGATAACTCAACAGATGTGTAGATATAATGGATGACCGGAGACAATAAGTGAATACATTGATGAATGCATTAATGAATCAATTTTATATATAATTCCAGATCATCCTGCTGGATCATCCTGTCCACCTAAGAAATCTATGAATCTGGGGCCTGTAGCATAAGAGATGGACGTCGGAGGTTAGTTTAACATCAGATGTTAAACACTGGGAAATACTACACAAGAACGTCCCGCATGAGTGAACATCCCAAAACAAGATTTACGCAACTGGCCCTGTCTTCATCCATCCATTCCGACCATTCATCTCTCCCTCCCTCATTAGCTACCTCCATCGCTCACTCCCTTTCAGGGAAGGCGTTCAGTTGCAAAATGCCTAATTCTTAATATCAGCAGCAAACCTAAATATGTATAATTTATTATGGTGCAAATATTATGTTCATAACTAGTAGTTCCTAATGGAAGTAAAATGCTGCCGACTTCAACTGTTCAAAAAGGGAAAGTTGCAACATTGCAACATCTTGAACGATAACAGCTCAACAACTGTTAATCATGATCAAACAAACCATAACTTGCAAACTTAAGTAATTCCAATTAGACACTTTTCTACTAACAATGTGTAACATGTTCATAGTCTCAAACCTTCTCGATATCAAGAATTTAGTTTTAATATCGTAAATGTAGATCATTTAGAGTACATTCTTAGTTTCAAGTCCTGCACCGTGACAAACTTTGCAATCATCTATTTAAAAGCTAAATTATCAATAAAAACATAAACTGCAAAGTTATGTCATTTTGGCAAGGTAGTGATCTTTGCAAATTCCTGTTGCAAAGGATCTGCTAACTCAATATATGAGTTCACACTAGCTTCCTAAGTCATACTTAATAGCGACTTAGGTCGACTTAGAGAAAAATTATCGTGTGAACGACTAAGTAAATTTTCTTAGACATTCGACTTAAAGCCGGTAAATTCAAAGGCAGTAAGTCATTTTCAAGTCGAAGAAAAAGTCGACTTACGTCGCACTTAGCTCTACTTTGTCGGCTAATTAACCACTCCTGTCGCACAGCTGTCACTCATGTTCATCAAAATGAAACTCACGTGGCGTAGAAAGGTCTAGGAACTAAGAAAGCAAGAATTATGCAGCTGCATAATAGTGAAATTCACCGGAGAAGATGCAGCCCGATTCAGATTGGACGTATTTTCAGAAGTAAGTGATTTAATATTCCTGATCGGCTTCTATAATTTTTTAAAGTCATTTCAGTGTTTGGCTTATGTTATTTTTAATTCCTTGCATGGCCTCTATAAATATTTGCATTGATATTCGATCTCTTGCAGTTTTCAACCTCGAGCGAGCGATCATGACCCGACCGCGAATTATCCACAAGAATTCTCGGTAAATATGCAGCCATATGCGCCCGTATTTCAGCGACCTACGTCTCCTTTCTGTCCAATTCCATCTCCATCAAGCTGTGTAGGCTCTCTCAAACCAAAGAGGACCAGAGTCGATTGGTCGACTGCGGAAACCAGACTGTTAATAGATATTTGGCGCACATGTAAATATATCTGTGACAATTTGTAATTGCTAACTTGGGGTGGGATTTTTGCAGACATGTCTAGACACATTTGTTAATTTGTGACTGAAGATTAGCCACTCAAAGCGAGTGTGAACTGTTAAGTAAAGCTAAAATAAACTTAGCCTAAGTGTACTTGAAAAATACTTAGCTGCTAGTGTGAACACAAGTAATATTGTCAAAACTCGGAACTGACAATTGCCACTCTGAACTAACAATATTGTCAGTTCGAACTGGTGATTGTTTCAATGCAAGCGCAAAATATATGTCCCCTATGGGCCACCGTACCAATGGGCCACCGTAAGCCCAATATATTTGTCGAGACTTAAATATTTTCCACATTGGAAAAAGCTGAAGCCAATAACTGAATAATGATTTTATTATTTTGAACAAAAGAAGAGCGAAGTACACAAGAGGTCACAAGACGTTTTCTCGGTTGCCTAGCAGGTTTGGCCGTGAGAAGAATGGAAGACTGGAGAGCTGGCTCTAATTTCTTTGTAGACGGGTAAATTCCAAAATGGCGACTTGGAGCGCAGCAGTTGTGTGGTTGTGCATGGCCGCGTTCTGTGGTGCTTTGATCCTGATCGTTCATTTGTTCTCTAGGATGAAGAAAGGCAAGAAGAAAAGTAGGTATTCCATATCAGAAGATTTCGTTTTTCTCGAAATAAATTATCAAACAAAACTTGTAAGATTCTCGTTCATCAGCTGATCACGATTCGAGCTGATCACTGATGAATCATCAAACATAATAGCCAGATATATATATATAGCCATCAGAACAAATCCGTTGGTTTGGTTATTGTGAAGATTGATATAAGTTGAGTGTCGTGATAGGAAAGTAAGCCAGGTAGCGTGATGGTGGACCTTGGAAAATTTTAAAATAACGGGACAATTTTTATTTATATGTTCCCGTTGTCAACAAACCCCGAAGTTCAAGTTGTGCTTTTCACATTGTTTTCTGTAATTTCTGTAATGCGGGATCATCATACAATCATGTTACATGTGATCTTACACTTGAACGATGCATGTTAAACGAGAAATCCCATTTGCCATTTTGTATTGGCATTGCACTTGTAATTGCAGTGTCAAATAAAATAATGGTTCAGTTTTATAGAAAAGCTTTAGGTTGGGAGAGTTGTAGGTCTGGGAGTGAGCCTAGGGTTAAGAGAGCTTCAGTTTAGAAGAGTTTGAGGTTAGGATAGCTTTAGATAAAGCTAGAGCATGTGGTAGCACCAAATGAATATGATCTTAACGCTGAGATGTTAATTGCGTTTATATTTGCCAGACATCACTATGTGTATGTGCAATGATGTGTTTTCTGTTTTTGTCAGATACTGGCAGAGGTCAGTCAGTGGATACAGCAAGAGCTGACAATGACAGGGGAGTCAGACATCGTGGACGAGGAGGGCGTGGCAGAATGTTGGCACGAAGGGGTCAAGATGATGATGATGATGATGATGATGATGATGATGACTATGAAGGTACATGATATTGTCATGGAGGGCTCTTCGTTAACTTTGTTTGGTGGGTGCACAGTACTAATTGGGAACATGCTATGACATTTAGGAATAAATAACAGAAATGTTTGTGAGCACACAGTGTGTACTAATGTACAGTATAATACTGTAGTATGTACATGTAATTATAACTAAACTCAAGTCAACAGAAGCTTATTTCATGTGTTGACTCTGTCCCGAACAGAACTGAATGTGGCATAACAAGATCTTCCATATCATTAAATATAATTAAATATGAAAATTATCATTAGGTCATTGTGTTTGCTTGTTCTCTCTCCATCAATCTGTAACTCAGTTTAAAATTATAACTAATAGTTTAATGAAAATGGATTAAATGACTTTAAATGACTAGATCATCGATGGAAACAGCTGCAGCTGGCCATTTTTTGTGTGGTTTCCATCACTTAGATGAAGACAGCCACTTTGTAGTTATTTTGACAGTCATTGGTGTTGAATGACTCAATGTACATGATTGTGTACCAGCTTGGATGAGGACAGTGACTTTGTAGTTATTTTGACAGTCGTTGGTGTTGAATGACTCAATGTACATGATTGTGTACCAGCTTGGATGAGGACAGCGACTTTGTAGTTATTTTGACAGTCATTGGTGTTGAATGACTCAATGTACATGATTGTGTACCAGCTTGGATGAGGACA
>JANVCH010067088.1:0-10632 GCA_025505405.1 Epizoanthus rinbou
TGTCATTCAACAACAAAAAATACTCTAACAGCACAGTCCTTTCGAAATACATTTGGGATTTGAAAGAAAGAAATACATAACATGGAATCAAGTGGTCAATTGTAAAACCTACGAATGCTTACAAAAGCTGATGTAAGCAATGCAACCTGTGCTTGGCGGAAACAATTTGCATCGTGAAAGCCAACAAGCAAACACTTTTAAACATAAGAACTCAGCTCCTCGCTAAATGCCGGCACGAGAATAAATTTTATGCAATCAATTTTAAACCGCCTTAACTTTCAAAATTGCAGATTGCCGCATCAACGCCATTTTAAGAGGATCGTCACTCGGACGAACCGTTTCAAAACACTTTTATCCCAACCATGCGCAGTAGTTTTTAACTTTACGTTTTTCAAATTTTAAATGTCAAGAACCATGCTGTTTAACAATATTGTATCGTAATTACTAAGTATTGTAATTTTTTAATAAGGATCACTTTAGTTAATGTAATATGACGTAATTCAGTCTCTTAGATCGACTGCAACCGTTGTTAAAGTTGTAATAAACTTCTTATCTTATATTATCTTATCTTAAGCGCGAGCATGAAACTCGAGTTACAGCAATTTTTACGATTTTAACGTTATCCTCAAATTTGTAATATTTTTATGTATGTATGTATGTATGTATGTATTTATCACATGCCATGAAAAATAACACCAATCAGAAGGCTGGAAAACGTGCGCGCGCGAGTTAATTTCCCGCCAAAAGATGTGCACGTGTGTGCATACCGTACGTCACACAATCTACAATTTTCCTTCAAAGTTCAATAGACCAAACATCCAGATGCATCGAGTAGACAAAGAGCTCTCAATTTTTTCCAATTCAAATGGACTGTTTGCAGTCGAAGGATACTGATAGACGTGGCAGAGAGCAACAATTTATGAATGATGAACTCGAGCAATTTGTTTAAGAGCAGCGTACCCAAGCACCGTGTTAAAAACAAACATGGATGTGAAAAGGTTCCTCAGGTTTCTCCAAGACGAACCGTATTCAGAGAAAGAAAGTTTATGCGAGCTCTCGCCTGCATAACTTGACGAAGACCCTTCCCATTTTCTATAAAGATTCGGAAGTCAAATGGAGAGGAATACGAACCAGATTCACTGACAAATTTCAGAAATTCTATCGATGGTTATCTCCAGGAACTCTCGCTGATTGAGAGTCGTGAGTTTTCAAAGCACAGAGATTCTAAAGGCAAAGAGAAAGGAACGCAAAGGTAACGGAAAAGATAGAAAGACAAATGCCGATTTTATTTGTTTTGATTGATATTTTGTTAAAAAGCGAACATTTTGATCTATTTAACTTCATATTTGTAATTGTATTTGAGACTTCAAGCTTGAGTAATAAATTATTGCTATAATAGCAATTCATGGTCACCAATTGTGGTTTCATTGTTGGTTGTTTTTCACTTGAGGCATGGGATAAAGTAGTTAAGGCTCGTGTGTATACGGAAAATACAAAATACATATTCCAAGGTATCCCACTCGAAAGCATTGCATAACTAGTATGTACTGAATCTTGCACATGACAACATGGCATTTGCTCTCCCTATTTGACTTGCCTTAAAACCAACCTAAAACCCCGTATCCAATGCACGTCAAAGCTATGTTTTCCGGGCTTTGTAGAATAGTTTAAAATGACTAAAGTGAGGTCGCTTCATTGCACGAGCAGCAAAAGTGAAAGCTCAAAGCGAAACCAAGAGGTTACATTGCTGCATATCCAATGGCGCAAAGTCACTTTGGAACTTAAAGTTCAATAAAGGCCAAACAAACATCACCTATTTATTTTATAATATTTTTCACTGACTTCAAAACGATCCTTTTCAGCTATTTTGACAGGCTTCTCGGAGTGTTTTCGTCAGTGTGCGCAAGATAAGAGCTCTCAATTGCTACATGCCATCTTACACGCCACTTTGCGAGCGTAAATCCCTGTATCGCTTTCAACACGATTTTGCTAACTCGTTAATGACAACAACAGGAGGCCAGCTCCCTTTAAATACTTACAAGACGTTGAAGGCTAGTCCCTCTGGAGCCAACGACTCAAGAAATCCCTCGATGGCAAACTTTGTCGCACAATAGATTGCGTGAAAAGGCATTCCTACTATACCGGCCTGGTTGCTAAGCACAATCACCTTCCCATCTCTCTGTTTCTTCATGACAGGCATCACGCACTGGACAATGCGCATCACGGAGTACGTATTCGTGTCGAAAAGGATCCTGGCTTGTTCTATTGTGTGCGTCTCCAGCGGACCCGTCAACATAACATTCGACGTAATCACTGCAAAGCAAAACTAATAATGATAAGCAACGATAAGAAATTATGGTATCGTGTTTTGGACAGAACTGGCCATCGTCTTAGACTGCGAGTAGTCCTAGTAGAGTAGTCCCTTATTTGCCTCCCGTAATCCGTCGAGAGTTGGTGAAAAATGACGCGCCGACAGGCGAGCGGAAGAGTGGGGCGAGAGAAAAAGAGAGAGTTCTCTCCGCTGCTGTTCTTTTCCTCGCCCCATTCTCCTCGCCTTTCACGCGCCGTACGATCTTATCTTCGCCAACTCTCGACGGATTACGGAGGGAAAAGAGGGACTACTCGTAGTGTATGTAGCGTGGTGAAGGCTGGTCATATTAACACATCCCGCATCAAATGTGTTTTCCATGCCCTCGACAAGCATGCAGACTCGTATAAGAAATAGAAAACATTTCTAGGCAGACGATGTATACCGGAGTATTGTACCGTATACAGTTAATTATATTGTTCGAAAACATTTCAGAATATTATTCCTTTAGTGTAGTATTCCATCAGCGCTGAGTGATATTTCTTAATTTTAAAAAGTCAAAGCTACAACTAGATATCTACTGTGCCACAAACCTATGCAACTAATTACTAGCTCAGTTGATATTCTTAGCTACTTGACAACTGTCCAAAGAACCATATTATCTGTCTCGTTAGTGTGTGTGCCAACTCTATAAATTTCGTATCGAATGTCTTGCCCGAAGTACTCGACCCTGCTATATTGCAAAATGGCCTCATAGTCATATAACGGCGTCAGTATTTTGTTCCGGTCGCACAATAGCAGCAACAAGAACAACAAGAACAACAAGAACAACAACAAGAACAACAAGAAGAACAAGAAGAACAACAAGAACAACAACAAGAACAACAACAAGAACAACAAGAACAACAATTCGATCAGAAATAATCTGATTGAACCGATGAAACCTGTACTTGAAACTGTTATTGCTTATGATAAACCAAGTTCGCACAGTTTTAATTTTCCTGCTCTCCATCATTCGGCACAATTTGTCATCACGCGTCATCATTCAACATCATGCGTCATCATTATGTGATGTACCCGGTTTGTGTACTTTATTACGTTAGTATGGAAACTTTTAGTTTTAGACTGAAGAGTGAACGGTTACAACCTTATTCTGAACTGTTAAGGGTCACTGACGAGCTATTAACTCGAACATCTTATTCTATTTTCATAATTTTGGAATTAGACAAAAAAAAACTAACGTTCCTTCGGTTAGAAACCCAGTCGAAAATTGTTCATCTTCATTAACAATCGAGCAAGAAAAGACAAGAAAAGAATAAAAGAAAAAAAATCATTACTGAAATTATAGATCATAAGTATGATAAGATGAATTGTATGTGTTGTTTTCTGTTGTAATTTATCAGTTTTGCTATGGATGAACCCTGATCGCTTCGTTATTAAACAACAGACCACAAATGGCCCCAACTGACTATGGGCATCCAGTGTTTTGAAATAAACCTCTTCTTTGTATGGTTTATTACGAAAACTGTCGCCGGAAACCGATCGTTTGACAGCTCCAGGCTTTATACAATAAGTATATAAACTGTGAATATTTAAATAGTTTAGTTTCAATACACTACTAGAGTCCTTCAATACATCAAGAAAACAATGCGGATCGTTTAAAAACAAATCACGTTTCAAAGGTTCACGTAAAAGAACAGCCAATGAAACAACGGTCTCAGTTGTCAGATATTGGAATCCAGGTTATTATGGAAATAAAGAGTTTTGTCTAGCGCTCAACAGCTTTTCAAGAACCTACTTAAATCATTAGAACTAATATATAATGGGTACCGTATTTAATTCAACGATATCCGCTCAATACGAATACGCTTTCATTTTGTCGCTTTTAAACACCATTAATTTGGGTATCTGTATGGCCTATGGTATCACCAAACACGTGTATGTCATGTCACAGAACGACTGCCACTTCTACGGGCAATGTTAGTCATTCACAAGGAAGTTGACTCTTTGACAACAAAATCTTTCATCAGTTTGTTAATGATATACCAAAATCGAACCCAGCAAGCTTAGCTTGGCTTAGCTTATGAAATTAAAATAACAAAAGTAGTTACAGGAATTCAAGCGACTTATTTGGCCTGTCACGTCTGAAAATACCGTAACATAAAAAACTTGGCCCGCAAATCAAAACAAATATCCGATTGTGGACAGTCTTCTGTTTACGGGTTTTTCATGGTTATACGAAATGCAGCCGTAAATTAGCCAGCAAATAAACTTTACTCAAAAGCCTTAGCGATATAAAGCTAATTTGACATTACAGCTGCATTTACAAGTTTTGCTCAGAGCCGTAACGGTTCACAGAAAATATAAAGAGAAGTGAGGCCCCAAACCAGACCTGCTTCACTCCCAGCAGGATGCAGTAATCAACTTTCCCGCATGATCCTGGCCGTAATGTGAAATAGCATACGGCTTCGATAAATTACACAGATATGGGCGGCTAAAATTTTAAGTTAGGTTACCCAAGGCAATGCACAGAGTAGAGTGATACAAGATAAAACAGTCATATTTTATAGCACAGACCAGAGGATCGACATGTACCATGCTGAGATCCCGAGCGAGTGTTACTATGATGTATAAATCTCAGGGATCGTTGAGCGATCAAACCAGTTACTATTTTAAAATACTCGAAACCTCTCACTTACCGACTGCATCCAAAATACCATCGTTGTCCAGAATTGAAGAGATCACTTCTTTGATGGAATCTTCTGAATTCACGTCCATTTGTAGAACAAACAAGGTCTTGTTTAGTTGACTCAGCACCCGCGAATCGGCGAGGTAGTCGCTACTTTCTAGTGATGGCATAGTCACAAGGGCCTTGAACCTTGCTAGCGAGTCCTCTGCGAGCGACAGGGCCAGAGCTAGGCCAAGTTTATGCGAGCTTCCCGCGAAAAGAACTACTTTTGGCGCGACATCTTCGTGAGAAACATCCTTATGCTTTGACTTTGTGAATCTACTTTTCGCAGCGCCCATAGTTTGTGCACAACAGATGGCAGAAATCTCGAGGGTTGAACCAGATGATCGGTGGAGTTGAAATACGTGTAGTTTACAATCTGATGATGTCACAGTGCGCTCTGATTTCAATAGCTGATTAATTAGCATTTCTTCGTGACTAAATCTCGCACACCCTCTAAGACCGCTTGTTTTATTCGCTTAAAACTGAACCAAATAACAGAATACATTCTACACTTCTATAATTAATCGCTAGTAAGGGTTTTAAACATTCTGGTACAGCCACATTGTTCTACTTTCAATTCGCTGTTTACAACACGTTAAGCCCCCGAGGCGCAGCCTTTTGTGTTGCGACCCATTTAATATTAATGCATTCCATTGCTAGAATTATTCCGCTTGTTAGCTCTCCAACAACTGAAAGCTATAGAGCACCAGTGACGTAAATTGGAGAGTTCAGAATCTACACTGGCCTTGACAAGCCGTATATGAGTCCACTTGAGCTGTTCGAGTGAAGTGCATTAGCAAACACAAACACAAAGAGGGACAAAAGCATAGACACATTGGAATCTGTCAAAACACGAATCTAGAATTTTACAAATTCCAAATGAAACTCTATATACGGTCGTCATTCTGTAGCGCAAGGATAGAAAACATCGCAGTTCTTTTTGACACTGTCTAAAATTAACAGAGTGTGCTACCATTTGTTAAAATATCTATAAAATAAGTATAAGGTTCGCCTCGCTGTCGGCTCTGAAGTTGTCTGTAGATAAGGGCCGATAAAGGAGAGAAGCCCAAGGCACAAAGCGACGCATTTTGGCATCACTCTCGATCTCTCCGACACTCGATACTTCATTGCTGGCTAGTTGGCTGTCAGTGAGTGAGTGAGTGAGTGAGAGTGAGTGAGTGAGAGTGAGTGAGTCAGTGGGTCAATGAGTCAGTGAGTCAGCGAGTCAGTGAGTCAGTCAGTAGGTGAATCAGTGAGTGAGTGAGTGAGTGAGTGAGTGAGTGAGTGAGTGAGTGAGTGAGTGAGTGAGTGAGTCAGTGAGTGAGTCAGTGAGTCAGTCAGTGAGTGAGTGAGTCAGTCAGTCAGTCAGTCAGTCAGTCAGTCAGTCGGTCGATCGGTCGGTCGGTCAGTCAGTCAGTCATATTAACAACACTGATAGTAGATCAAATACTGTCAAGATGATTAAATCAACTAGAAGTTGATGTTTATGCTTGTCGCCGTGTGGGTAATAGGTTCAGTTTAGCTGACGTTTCTAGGACCAGCCCTGGTCAGAGTAAAAGTGGCGATAGATTAGCCGGATTATCTTTTTGGATGTATCATTTATTACGGGCAGGGGAGTAAGGGTTAACCCGCTTACCATAAACAGTATGCAAAAATATTATATAGAGCTAATTCCTGATGAAAACTGATGTCATTTTTCTACAAGAACACCATGGAAAATATCTGTTAAGACAAATAGGCCGCTTGCTTTCAGTTTATACGATTCATTGACTCATATACGCTCAGATAAGTTTCCAGCTGTAATTGTTAAATATATACGCATGTCCAGTACTACATTTTATTACATGGCCGGTTAATTTCGCGCGCTGTAATTGGTCAACTTCAGGTCCGTAAGTTGCCGTACGGATCTCTCGCTCTCGAGCGGCTGTCATTTGTTTACCTTTTTATGTGATTATATGCACGCCCTCATGATCAGTTGCTCCGAATGATCAACAAGGCCATAAAATAGATATCTTACTAGCCTCGTTTACTCGGTCCGTACGGTAAGTTATGGATTCTAGCTGTTTTTTTCCTTCCCTTTTTCATGGTCCGCGCGCTTCGCGCTTTGGCCATAAAAGGAAGGAAAAAATACTTGGTCCATAACTTACCGTACGGACCGAGTAAACGAGGCTAATAAGAGGCATGTGCTTGTAGCGCTTTTCGATTGTCCTTGAAAGACGCGTCCATATAAACAGGCGAAGGAGAAGATGAACTAAAACACGAACAAGATGACATTTGTATGACGGCCTTTCAGTAAAATTTTTCGTTTGTCCAATGAGAAGCTGATAGAAACAATGGTCGTTCATTCGTCTCCACAGAACATGTTCGTTTAACAAAGAAAAAACCCATCTTCCAACATGTCCGAAAACTTGGATCACGTTCGCTTCGCGTTCAGTTCCCTTTCATCCAGTTATTTTCACTTACAATTCCATTAAACCACATTGTTTGATCCAGTCAATCTTCATTTAATTGGTATACTTCTGTTGCACATTAATTATTACACGCATTTTTACTAGTAGGTCAACACACGCGTGTCTGGCTATTTTTTGTTTGTCATATTTTCGGCTATTTATTTGCTTTCTAATAAAATACTTCAGTCTGCTTCAATTTACTACTAATTTATCTCTAAGCATGCAATTACAATACATTAAACAATAGTTTCGTTTGCTTCTCAGGCAATCCGGCCAAAGGCAACATCGATTGCTGCATGAAATAAGATTACAGTAATGTTCTCACGTTAAAGGGAGTGCCTTTAAAATGTTCTAAAAATACCGACCAATCATTCACCTTCAATATAGCCTGAACGTCTGGGATTGGCTGTGCTCGTGTGTGGGGTGAAACCCGATCGCAAGCCATCCCGGCCCGGATGTTCGTCTTTTATGGTGACGGAACATTACTTTAAAAGTCGGCAAAAAGCCGCACTAACTGGTATAAAAAATACCTCATCATCTGTGTTTCACTTAGAATACTTTGTATTTGTTTCACTCACTGAAACATAGTCAATGTAATCCTAGAGTTGTGAAAACTGTGAAAAAAGTTGTGAGTTTGTCTGACTCAGTTTTCTAACTCAATATCGCATTATATTACTGTTTTAAAATTTTGATTAAAAAATATTACCATTTATTAAAAAAATCGCATTTTTTGTATAATTTACACTGATTTAAAAATAAAATATCGGTAAAGCCCTAAAATGCCATAACTTTTTCAAGACTCCGTTTATGAATTTCTATACTCTACTATAAGTTTTCTGTGACCTTGTAAACCTGGGTAACTTAACAACACGCGGTCTACAACAAAGATCGATTATTTTCAAAACTTCAAAGTTCCCCTTGAATAAACTCTCATCTGGCTTCTTCAATTTACAACCAATTTCAATCATTACACTAAAACTACTAATTCAGGGTTAAAAATCAACACATTTCTGATCACACAGTTTGTATTTTGTTTGCGTACGTGTCTGTAATACGACTCACATCACTGGAAAAACCGTTGGTGCATAAGTTCGACACTTCTATCTCCCGTTGGATCAGTTAGCTTGGATTTGACTGCACTTGCATACATCTTGTTGGTCTGGTAGCGCAAGTGTGGCTTCTCAGCGAGCAGGGCCTCTCTGATCACCTCTGCTACTTCTTCCGAGCTTTGCACCACAGTAACAAGCTGTGCCTTCACTCTCTCAGTGGCATTTGCAAGGAGCTGTTTCGTCTCATCATCAAGGTCACTACCAGATGAACCCATCTTCTCCATATAAGGCTTTTGGTTTGCCACAAATGAAGTTCCCACCGGTCCCGGCTCAATTAATGAACACCTGTTAAAGATAATTGTTTTAGAATGACAATGGAAACGTCCCACGTTTCTTTGGTCACCTCTTTCTCCACTTCTGACAGCCGCATTCTTTATAAACTTGGTTGAGTTAATTCCACTCCACTTCACTCCACTCCATTCCACTCCAAACCAGTCTAGTCCAGTCCAGTCCAGTCCAGTCCACTCCATTCCATTCCACTCCATTCCAGTCCAGTCCACTCCAAACTACTCCCCTCCAAACTACTCCATTCCAAACTACTCCACTCCAGTCCACTCCACTCCAAACCAGTCCACTCCACTCCACTCCACTCCACTCCACTCCACTCCAACCTACTCCACTCCACTCCACTCCACTCCAGTCCACTCTGCTCCAAACCAGTCCAGTCCAGTCCACTCCAGTCCACTCCACTCCAAACTACTCCACTCTACTCCACTCCACTCCACTCCAAACCACTCCAGTCCACTCTGCTCCAAACCAGTCCAGTCCAGTCCACTCCAGTCCACTCTGCTCCAAACCAGTCAAGTCCACTCCACTCCAAACTACTCCACTCCACTCCACTCCAAACCACTCCAGTCAACTCTGCTCCAAACCACACCAGTCCACTCTGCTCCAAACCAATCCAGTCCAGTCCACTCCAAACTACTCCACTCCACTCCAAACCACTCCACTCCACTATGCTACAAACCAGTCCCGTCCAGTCCAATCCACTTCAAACCAGTCCACTCCACTCTGCTCTAAACCCTCCAATCCAGTCCAGTCCAGTCCAGTCCACTCCACTCCACTCCAAACCACTCTAGTCCACTCTGCTCCAAACCAGTCCAGTCCAGTCCACTCCAAACTACTCCACTCCACTCCAAACCAGTCCAGTCCACTCCAAACCAGTCCGCTCCGCTCTGCTCCAAACCCCTCCAATCCAGTCCAGTCCAGTCCAGTTCACTCCACTCCACTCCACTCCACCGAACAGTAAGCACTTACTTTACATTAAATTTCATTGCCAGTGGTGCCAAAGATTCGGTGAGTCCCTCCACGGCAAACTTTGTTGCACAGTACACACCACTGAAGGGTACGCCATTAATACCGCCCATACTGCTGACATTGATGATATGGCCTTGCCTGTTTGCCTTCATCTTTGGTAGCACAAGCTTTGTGACTCGTAAAAGGCCAAACACATTGGTCTCAAACACGCTTTTTGTTATGTCCATTGTTTGAGTCTCAAGTATTCCAAATAAGCCAACTCCTGCATTGTTTACTGTTGGGATAACAGGTGTGTGTTAATTACTTGGTAATAAAAAACAAAATGTTTAGGTATGGATTGTGTCCAACAACGTACACTTTGTTTTTCTGATGTCTATAGTCTGCCTGTCTGTCTGGCCATTTGAATGACTGTCTGCCAGTCTGTCTGCTTGTCTCTGTCTGTCTGTCTGCCTGCCGATCTATCTATCCATCTGTCTGTCTGTCTACCTGTCTGCCAGTCCATCCATCTGCCTGTCTATCTATCTGCCTGCCAATCTGTTCATCCATCTGTCTGTCTGTCTGTCTGCTTGTTGCCATCTCACATAGGCTGCCAGCCTCTCAAGTCTCAATGTAGAGTCTGTAGCTGTCAGTCTGGGGGGGTGGGGGTACTCCCATATATCGGCTATATGGGTATGTGCCGCTGTGAAGGGTATGGTTTTTGCCCGGGGGGGGTACTCCCATATATAACCTATACGGGGACGTGCCGCCCTTCAGGGTATACTTTTCAGACCTTCTTGT
>JANVCH010067099.1:0-10631 GCA_025505405.1 Epizoanthus rinbou
TATTTTTGTTGTCATAATTTGAATACAGTTCTTTGTTAGGTTTGAAAAACAGTCCTGATTCCACTTCCATTTTAAGTCAATTTGAATAATATTTGAAGGGAGTTGGAGAGTTGTAGTAAAAAGTGATATTAATAGAATTATACATTTAATTCAACCCACAAAATATCAGCTAATTTATGTTTGAATAGAAGTCATCTGTTTTTCATAAAGATTTGTTTTTCATAACCTTACAAAATACACATCTTTTAATCACTTGATGCGAATAAATCATTAATTATTCTGCTTAGTTTTATTGTAGGAAGGAAATAAATTAAGATGGTTGTAGCTCTCAGACTAGGGACAGCTGACATAGGCTTTGAATTTGACAGAATGCTTTGTTAGTCATGTGATCTTGCAGTACATCAAATTTTTATCAAGTGACAGCTAACTGAGAAATATTGCTGTTATAATTTAGTTCAATTGTGTTTCAGCCAATGAGACTTATTGAGATAGCAGGTGGAAACTGGTGAGCTATCTTCATTGGGTGGTGGTCTGAAAGAACACACACTAGCAATCAGATTATTTATAAATTGTGAAATCCAAATCATCACAGAGAGAGATTTGTATGGCTTGGAGGAAATAAATCTCATCAAAAATTATTTCATTATGTATTCACTTGACAGGGCTAATAGGAGTAGTGGCCCCAAGGAAATTACAATTCATAACTGCCTCACTGTATTGTTTGAGAGAGGAGATTCTAATCATATTCATGGGAAGCTGTTTCTGTTTGATCTTTGATCAGGCTTGTGACAGGTGGCTAACTGAAAGAGATGTCTGGCCTTGTTTTCAAGATTTTTGGCCTTAGCAAGGATTTGAAACATGCCACTGATATTTTACACGACTAATTTTACTAATTATATTTATATCATGCTTTGAGTACAAGAAATATCCTGAAGATATCTTCCTCAAGAAGTCAAGCATGAGAATCAATATCAAGAGAATTCACTGGAAATATTTGAAGAACCATATTTGTGTTTACAAATGAGGAGTTCTTGATAATGCTGTGTTGGGAGTATGAAAAAGGAAGCCATATGTGTCAGCCATATTAGGAAGATTCATATTCAAACTTAACAGTAACAATGGCTCATGCCAAGGATGGGTTTATTATTCAGAAGACAGAGAAGAACAGAGTTCTTTCTGAAGCTGACCATGGCAAAAATGGGCTAAGTGTGGATAACAACAGCAGCAGTAATAAGGGAGAAACCAACAGGAACTCAACGGAGGATATATGTTCAGAATGTGAGAAATCGTCATCTAAACGAGAACAAAAATTATCCAGAAGGGGAAATTTGGGTTTGGCAAATTGTGCAGAAGGAAACATGAACAAAACCAAACGCCAAGGTCGATTTTTTGACAACATGACAGCTGTTTCTGAAAAGAAACTTCCTCCATTCCGTACTGGTAAATATACACCCAAAGATTATATTTATTCTGGAAAAGGTGAAAAAACATCTACTAGTTCAAAATCCAAGGTTCTTTCCAATAAAGATATTATGTCTATGTCATGCCCATTGCCTTTTAGAGTTGGCAAGTTTTTACCTTCAGATTTTGCTAATGGAACTGATAGAGACTCAACACGACCTGTATCTCCGAAGAGCAAAGACAAACTTGGTTCCCCCGTACATAATAGAAGGGCTGGAAGTCCTGTAGAAAGAAAACAAGGAAGATATTCACCAGATTTGCCTCATAATAGAATAAGAAACAGACTTCCATTCAACTCAGATAGATCATCTTCACTTGAGAGAATCAGTCAACCCAAGCTGCCTGCTGTGGGTACACTGAAATCTAACAACAAGATTAGTTTGAGTGATAATGCTGTGGACACAAGATGTGTTAGAACTCGACCTTGTAGCAGTGTGCTGGAAACACTGGGAACAACAAGGACACACAGCGAGAATCTGTTAGCTGTAAGAAGTTCACGACAAAGACCAAAGAGTTCTGTTTTGGAATTCTCAAGTAAAACCAACACTGCTGGGAAGTCTTCAAAGGCTGCTTTGACTCCATTAGCAAAATCAAAACCGAATGCCGCAAGAAACCAAAGCCGTCCAAAGACTGCAAATTTTGAGATTGTAAGCAAAATGCCTTGTAAAATTGTTTCATCAACGCCCAAAGGAAAACAGCGACCAAAGAGTTATGTAATTGAAACTTTGCCAAGTAGTGAGATTGAATCTAGACAGTACCTTAGAAAATCGTCAGATTCCTCATCAAGAGTTTATCAACGTCCAAAGAGTGTAGTTATAAACAGTAGTTACAGTGAACGTACATACGACTCGGTTAGACCACGCAAGGCAAGGAGAGTGCCAAAAAGAAATGTTTATGTTAAGAAACAAAAATCTCGTGTACGAAAAAATCTACCTTCAAAGTCCAAATCAGAACAACGCAAAGAATCCCCAAGGGGAGCAAGGAAGGTTTCCATGACTGTTACCGATGGCTGTACAAAACTTGCAGAGGTTCCCCGTGAAGTCGAGAAGCCATTTGTTTATAATATTTTCATGGACAAGTTTTGTGTCAAAATTAGACATTGCAGCAAGGAGATCAAGATTCCTGTCCTGAGGAGATGTCGGATAATGGTTTGGAAAATCAAGAGGATTTCTTATATCTTCTATGAAAAGGTGTTGTTGATGTTTGCTTTTATATTTTATATTGAATTATTCCTCATCCTGTCAACTGCTGTCAGACTTAACAGAACCGAAATGTAAGAAATTTAGAGGGTAATCAGACTTGTATTTCTTTAATTTGTAGTTGATCCATTTTGTTGCTCTCTTTATTCTAGGATATAATTAGCTTAACTTTTTTGTTTAACTATGTCTTTAAGATGTCACCAGTGAGTTTTTTTTCTTGCTTGCCTTGCATAATATATGCAGACGTGAATTATGTTTTTATAATTTGTTGTTTGATGTTGAATTGGCGGTATAGATACTAGTATACTTGATACTGTGCCTAGTTTTCTGTATTTCGAGGTTGGTTTCTTCAAGATTAAATTGTATCTAAAGTGTCAGTCATTTTAAATATGTCTTTATTGCCTAGACCTTTTCAAAAATTGTTGTTATTATAGTTTTTTAGTGTTGACTACATTGTTGACCAATATCGTTGATCTAGTTGCATATTAATTTTTCTAAGATTAAAAACGTTGTATCAATAACATCCTTTGGAAAACCTAAAAACTACATATAGCACAATTAGATATTTTTTCTCACATAATAATAATTATAATAATAATCGATTTGTATAACACCTTCTCGAGACTTCGAAGGTGCTGTTTACATATTTTAAAAATGAAAAATCTGCTAATATAGATATTGATAAAATTAGTTACAGTAGAAAGCTTGTTTTCACAAAAGTAGTGGTTTTACTTGTTTCTTAACAATTAAGGAAGATATACTCTTGTTAAATATTTAATCGTAGTGGATTCCATATATCTCTGGTGCAGCTACTTGGAAAGCATGCATTCTAAGAGCGTTAAGTGTAAGATTTGGCTTCCTTTTAAAACAAGTATCTGCTGTTCACATGACAAGCTCAGTTCTACACCAGAATGGTCAGTTGCAGCAGAATTTATTATTCATTACTAGTATCTGACTCTCGACCTTCTGCAATATTTTGAAGTAGCTATATATTATTCTTTCTTTGACTGTGGGTCTGTGTAAACAGATTTTCAGTCATTTTGGTTTTAATTTGTCAAGGTACACAAAGTTATAACCCCTCCTACGGGAGGATTATTTACTAGATAAACTAAGACGGGTGTATTTGAACTGCTCTTGAAGAAAATAATTTTGAAATTATTATGTGTGATCTCAGTAGCAGTCACAATGATTGCTAAAAAGAAATTAACCCTAAAGAATTATGGGATTGAAATGCAGACAAACAAATTTTCTTTCATTTTCTGTACACTTCTTGTTTTATCACAGAATCACACATAAGGGCAATTTTAGAAGTGAAAATCCTTACCTATAGTCTGCAGAAGACTTTCGTAGTAACACATTTTTGCCTATGGTGTATGATAAGATTGATCTGCAGACTTGTAACACATGTGACGTCATTTGAAGAGAGCACTATAAGTGCATAGTGTACGTCAAGAACTAAATTGAAATTTGAAATAGTTAAACCAAAGTCTAATAATTGTGTAATCTTGTTTGTGGTGTATTTAGTGACGGTCACATAAGTGTTCTTTACAATGTTGTGAAAGTGACACTCAGATCAATGCATACAAACAGTGCATCAGGTGGGTTTCTCTCCCTGAACGACAGTCAGATTTTGGTTCTCGATCCGCACCTGAGGCCAGGTGCCATATTGACATTTTATCAGTTTAATAGAATTGAATTCCAAACTGCTAAAACATCTACATGGTACCCAGCCTAATAAACAAAATAATGCAAAATGGACATTGCAGACTGAAATATTTAAATATTTTCATTTGATTCATGAGTTTTCTTGAAGCTTCCAAACAGTGTTGTAATTATCATTGAATATCCTGAACTGTTTATTGAATTGAGAGTAAACTAACAGAATATTGAAGAAGGCAATGGTATAAAGTAAATTTCGACCAATGTTATTATGTCTTAAACAGAACTCACAGAAACTGTGACTATGAAAGGCAGAAACAGTTCACAAGTGTGATTAGTGTACATGTATGTTTCATATTTCAGCTTGTTGTTTTTTTAACATTGTCTTAGGGGACAGCTTTTACCAACTGAAATTTTACTGTTTTTTGATATTTGAGTTCATAGTTACTTGAGAGGAATTCAGAACCTATTTCCTCAAAACCTGTTTAACACTAGCTCTGGATTAGGCCCAACTTTAGATTAGAAATTACTAAACCTCTGATCATTTATTATTTAATTCCTCAAGATGTGTCGTTCAAATATAAATCACTCACACTGTTGACTAGTCTGTCTAAATCAGTTTTTGTGAAACAGAACCCAGCAGTGGGTTAAATTGTAATTCTGGATTATGTGGCACTAATCGTCTTTTGAACAACCAAGTCTAGTTGATTATATTTAGAACATAATATTTGACAGCCTAAAATTCACAAGAAATATCATGATTATTAACTAAGTGTACGTTTTGTCCTGCGTACATGTATACTGAACTGACATTGTATCCTTTATCAAATCTGCCTTACCAAACACATGGCAGACATTATTGTCTGTTATAGAAACACTTCCAAGTGTGTTGAAAAAGGAAACAAAACTTGAGAAAGAGTTTTTATTTTAATTACCATATTTATCAATACAGAGTGTCTTGTTTTGTCTTGTTAATGACATTATGACAGTGTTCACAATCATGTTTGCCAGTAAGTAACATCGGGATTGTTGAATGTTAGGGTAAATTTAGGTTCTTAGGTTCAACTTGCATTGATTATTGAGCTTTCTATCTGCCTTAGTTTGCTCAGTTATGGAACAAATATTATTTGCTTAAATTATTAGTAATTACTTTGTATAAATTACACTACTGACAATATAAATTACCAAGCCAACAAATGCTGCAAAATAATAATAAAACATTAGCAGAACAGTATATTATATATAATTGTTATAACAGTGAAGTGTCACTTGGATTGCTTCTCGTTTTTAAGATATTTATATAATACTGAAAATCCAAATTTTGTATAGTTTTATAACTTAAAAGTGTCACTGTCTTTTTAAATAGGTAATTCTTTCATTGCCAGATACTTGTCCACATCTATCTTATCCGTAAACTATTCCTAGTTTGGTAATTAATGAAAATAAAGAAATATAACAAGAAAAGCACATTTGATTTGATGAACTGCTAAATTCTCTTTACATGCTTTATAGTATATGTATGGATGCTAGTAAGGAGATGTTAGCAACACAGTATTAGCCATGTTTCTGAGTTTTAAACACCTGTGTTGTATACTGTCTGGATATTAACTGAATATCAAATTAAACAAAAGAAAACTGGTAGTCATTGTAAACAAACAGGTTTGACATTCAAACCTGATAACAGGCTTTCTTTTGCAAGATCCTTATGATTTTGCCAGTTAAGAATTACAAATTTTCCAATATTGTATTCCGTATAAATTTGTTACATCTGTTTCAGTGTTACTGCCTATTATTAGAGATAGATTACTGTAATGAGCTAGAAATCTATGCCCATTCGCTTTGCCTTGCTGTTATCTGGTGGCCTTTTGGTGGGGAAGTGCTATGAATAATTAACTACTTCAGAAAATCAGATTCAGTTTTCACTGAACATTGAATGGAGCTTGCTGTTGTAATGTTGTTAGATGACAGAGGTTTCCCTTGATAATGATCCTAAATTATACCATGTTTGTATTTCCTTTTAAATGTCTCAACCAGGTTACATTTCTGAATCCAGTGGTGACAAGAAAACCCAGGCTACAACGACAGAAGAAATTATTTCACATTCACAAAGGTACTGTACTGGTGTGTCTTGTCAGTGATAAGTTTGTTCTTATCTTTATACAAATTTAGTAATCATGTGCTTTTGACTGACAATGAGAGGAAAAAATAGAAAGCTTTTATATGTATGAATTGTACATTGTACAGAGAATGCGGTGATGGATGCATCTGTGACCTCCAGTAGAGCTCCACATTTGTATGTGTTGAGGTAGTTGTGTTTTGAGTCACATGTGACTGGTCAAGTGATTATGTTTTGGTTCACTAGAAGCCACATTCAAAGATCTACAGTTGTGATAATAGTAAAGTACAGAATGATGAAGGTATAGATTGCATAGTCAATATATGCTGGCCAGCTGGAATGTAGGTTTGATGTAAGCATTTGCCACATGTTGTATTTTGTCACTGAAAGCTCTTGCTTTTCTATTTTGCTTTGTGCCAGTGTTTAGATGGAAATATCTTATTTGTTGTTACCTTGTATTTGCATGATGTCCGATAATGATTAACTTATTTTTATAAGTATAGCCACTGACCAGTGACAAATTATATGATCACCCACATTACTACATTGTTAATTTCCGAAGTTACCCTGTTTAAAATGAAGCTGAAATGTTGCTGTTGTTATGAGTATTATGTAAATTTATCTTGATCAGAGAGACTGTTATTACATGTTTTACAAGTAAAGTCCACCGTCAGTCTAGGATTGAAGAAAGCCAGCATGGCTTAAATCAGAGCCGGCGCTTAACTCTGGATTCTGTAGCAAACTGTTTTTCGTCATTTTTTCCCCTATCATAATTATGTACAGTAGACTTGCGTGGTTCTCATTTTTAGTTTGATTTCAAGATTTGTCAATTTCAAAGATGTTCACAGACCCTGCTAAATATGCTTGGACAGTTTCTATGATCTGGTTGTGTGACAAACTAATGTGTTATCTGATGTTCTTTTGCAGGAAAAAATTTCCTCCGTGCTGGTCAGATGAATACAAATGTTGCGACTTGGGCCAGGTTACTTAAACGAGCAACACCAACGAACTGCACCACAAATGCAACTTCCCTGAGTCCAAATGCTACATCGCAACCATTGCCTGGGTAAGGTTCATGTCAGTGCGTCAAAGTTTTTATAATCAGTGTCAACTTCATAAGAAAATACAATTATAATAATAAAAATAATATTGTGCAAGTTTCCTAGAAGGATCAGATGCACATTACAATCATATGGTGACTGTATATTATCAAAAATGATGTTTGGTGGAAAAAAGCTAACTAAAACTTATAGTGGTTATTACATGGCCGCGCAGAGATACGATTAGTTATAGTATTTGGTAATGGTAATGGTAATGGTAATGGTAATGGTAATGGTAATGGTAATGGTAATGGTATTTAGTAATAGTAATAGCAATAGTAATTTAGTAATGGTAATAATAATGATAATTGTACATTATAGTAATTGGTAATAGTAATAGTAATGGTAATGGTAATGGTAATGGTAATGGTAATGGTATTGGTAATGATAATAGTAATGGTAATGGTAATAGTAATAGTAACAATATTAATAATAATAATAATAATAACATTAATTGGTTTTTGTAGCAGTAGTTCCTAAAATTCGTTAGCCCTTTAGATCTGAAACTGGAACCTTCTTGTCAACAGGGATCGTACTCGTCATAGTCAGAGTGTGTCGGAACAGAGACAAAATACCACTGGAACAGGACACCCTCCTGCTGGCAGTAGACACTCGATGCCCGTTGAGAAACAGATGACCCCAAAACGAGGGGCAACAGAAAGCGAAGTTCAGGTGTGTGTGCCATTGTCAAGCCTTATATTGGTAGTAAACACATTATGCAAAATTATGTTGTAATTTGTTCAGAGACCATGTGCAGTGTCTTAAGCCTGGTCCTCACTGGTAAAATAAGCACAACAAGTAAGAGGCAACATTAAAAGTACATGTGAGGTATTGCACATTGTCGCTGGTAAAATAAGAATTCATGCTTGCACTTGTTTCATTCCTGTCCTCACTGGTGAAATAGTTAAATAAGCACTGACAGTAAAATGCATAAGAAAGAATGGACGTGCTCGTTTTCTTGTGCTTGTGCTTATTTCATCCTTATTTCTATTTCACTGGTGTCCTCACTGGCTTGTGCATATTCTTGTGCTTATTCTTGTGCTTATTCTTGTGCTTATTCTTATTTCACTAGTGAGGACCAGTCTTTAGTGGGTGGCTCCTGCGAAAATCTTCTTTGGTTAGTTTAGGATTTAATGGAGCTGAAACCAACTGCAGAATTGCATCCATTTTAGGCATATTTAGAATATTTTCATGACTTGAAATACCTTTAATAACCAGAACAGAGGTTGAACAAAATAGAATGAGTTATCGCAGTATTGATATCAGAGACTTCTGCTTCTTGAAGCCCAATCAAAGTCTTTCTATTGGGAAATACTTCAACATCTTTGAATTAATTAGTGGTTACTTTTTTTGGTTGTACATGTAGCTTCTTCATTAAGTTTCAGCAATATATAATTATGATAGTTGGTCAACAACTGCCAGCTGATGAATAGTTCAGCTATATTGTAATAAAATGGCGAGAATCACACCAAACACAATCAATTTAAGTCTGCATTTATTTATGAACTTTAACTATGAATATGAATTGAACAAAAATTACATTTGTTACTCCCTCATTATAATGTGTTATTTTGTTGTTATGCTTTTGAGCCAAGAACTAGAATTTCTATATGTGACCAGCGAGGACAGCAGTAACCCTACCAATCTTCCCTCTGTCTGGCAAGAAACATTTCTGTGAAATTATAACCCCTTACTGTTTACTAGGTACTAATATGTAAAACGGGATCCAATTTTCCTTAGCAGCCAGCATTTTCTTTTACTTAGTCTGTTAAGAGTACATCCCTGTCTACTACATGACCTACGTTCTACTTAGCAAAGCTAGCTTTTATAGATGATGAAAAGTTGAAGCAATAGTTTTCATAGATAGATAGATACTAAATACTTTTATTTATTATAGTCAGGGTAATCCCTTCAGCATCAGAGAGATGCTGTTATCAATGGGAGCCCTGACTATCAAATATACAATTTACATGATATTAAAAGTTAAAAGCTAAACTACCTATTATAAATATACAATATTAAAATTGAAATGCTATAAAAGTTAGACTATAAAACTATACTATACTGATTAAAAACGACGCTTCTATTATAGTAAAAAGACTTCTTGGCCGATTCCGTTCTCACTGACGGAACTGCAAGGTCTAGCCACCATGACAACAGTAATAACAACAACAGAAACAACACTAATAATGGCAACAACAAAAAGAATAACAGCAATGAGAACAAGGAGAAAAGGAACGACAACAGTGACGACGTTGGAATGAAACTACAAAAGTTAAGTATAGCAATAACACTGCAACAAATCGAGGTTTCACTCAACACAACGACCACATCGAACGATCTAATACAGTAGTGACTAACAACAAAAACGTTATGTTTTCAAAGCATCATGTTTATGGGCCGATCATTTCACTTTTAAGGGGGGGGTACTAGGGAATTTCTTTTCGTTAAATAAAATAAGAGTTATTTGGTGTGATATGGTCGGGAACCTTTACTCGACACGGCAGTACACTGTATAAAGGGAGAGACGAGAGATGTTTATTTTAAAATTTGCATTCTACAGGGGACGTTTATTTGAGAAAATGCGGTGTACTCAAAATCTCAAAAATACTGAAAAAATACTCAAAAAAAGCGGTAGCTCAAAATCACAAGAAGTACCTAACCCCACTATCACATGAACTCATACCTCTTCTTGGGTGGAGGAGGACGTGATCCTGGAGATAAGGGTGGTGTGTGGCTTCCGGGTGAATATGACCGGCGACCGGGACTCAGTAGCGGGGAACTGGGGCTGTCATGTACCATCCGGGCCAGGCCAAAGTCAGCTACAACCACCGTCATGTCCTGAGGTAATGTGAGTGCAGCTAAACTCAGTCACAGTCTGAGGTACGATATACTTTGGAAATAATGTTAAAAGGCTTGAGGGAGCAGAGCAAAGGACCAAACAATGTGAAAACGTCTCATTATTGCAAGTGTTTATCGTTTAGAGCGCTGGAATTGTAACCCGGATGTTCTGAGTTCAATTCCAGCAGGCTCCCACCGGCCACACTTCTGTACATAGCCTTCTGGCCAGCCTCCCAGCCAGTAGGGGTTTTTAAC
>JANVCH010067110.1:0-17259 GCA_025505405.1 Epizoanthus rinbou
GGGTTCTTACTTAAAGATGGGCACATATTTCAGTGAATATTTATGGTAAATAAAATTCTAATAAAAATACCTTTAAATCATTTTTGACAGTTTTCACTAATTAACATCTGAAGGGTTTTTGAAAACAATAAATAGTGAAATATTTGGATGTGGAGCAATTGATCACATACATGTACACTCAGACAGCTGTTTCTTTAAAGCCTCTTTCAGCTGAGTCTTCATGTGGAAGAACACTGTAATTCGTAATTGGATTTTGCCACTTTTGATTTCCACAGCTTTCATGCTCATCCTGCAACACTTTTTTCTTGGCTGTGTTTGCTTTCCTTGGGGTTTTGTTAGATTTGCTGTTGTGTTGCTCTGTGATGGAAGAAAATTTTATCCAAGGGTTGTAACCAGTTTCTGTGGTAGAGCTGACATTGACATGTGTGTCAGTCACTGAGCCACTACTGCAAGTTTTGTTAACATTTTTGTGTGGACTGTACTTCTTGGCATTGACACTGTTGTGGCTCATGTTACCTTGAACTTTGTCATTGCCGCTAATGATGCTGCTTTTGTCATTATCCTGTGGCAAGAAGTTGCCATTGCTGCAAGTGATGCTGCTTTTGCCATTGTCCTGTGATATGAAGTTGCCATTGCTGCAAGCAATGCTGCTTTTGTCATTGTCCTGTGGCATAAAGTTGCCATTGCTGCAAGTCATGCTGCTTTTGTCATTGCCCTGCCGCATGAGTGGCTGTTGATCTAATTTTTGCCGATATTCTACTTGTCTTGGCAGCAGAAAATGGCACACTTCGGCACTTGTGGACAGTACAGATCCCCCAGGCAATGGGTGCCCTGGACGAGGGGTAAACTGAAATTCTGAATACTTGAGGAGAAGTCTGGTAAATAGAAAGAAAATACAAATTATAAACTATTGCAAGCTGCACCGAAAATGATATCATGATTAAATTATTTTTAATTATCCGATTCAACTTGATGTACATGTAAATCTGATCACTGATCTCTCTGATTATTGTGATGTAAATTTTATTGTTCTGCAACAAATATATAGTTCTCGAGATATTAAGGGTTGAAGTTTGGATTTGGTACGTCATAAATGTGGTTCATTGCAATAGACAGACTGAACAAATTCTAAGATTTTGGTGTCCACAAAAAATAAAACAGTAGTGAAAATCATTGTACAATCTTTAACTACATGGCGAAAAACCTCTCCACTCCCCAGCACACAAACTTTCAATTATTACACAAAATAAAATATTCAAGGAAATTAAAACTCGGCTTTCTTTGCATGTTTAAGTGACACATGTGTGACATCACAAATTCAAACTTTAACGCTCAATACCTTGAGAATTAGTCATTGCGCATTGATAACATTTATATCACAGTATATAATTATAACCAGTTGGACAAATTGAATCAGGGTAAATAATATGAGTTAGATTAGCTAGGTACAGCAGTGCATCACTTGAGATTTAAGTTCTAGTTTTTGCAAAATCACTGAATCATATAATTGCCTTTTTATTTTCATAATTTATTTTTTCAATTTTATGGGAAACTCCAGCAGAAAACAATCTTTGCCAAAGTTTGATAACAGTGAACAACTTTAGTTTTATTGGTATTGTGCCAATAAAACAGAATTCTGCATCAGTTCTGTAGCAAAAATATGGAATAAAAAATGAAGGACATGTACAGTACATACCTGTGTGTTACGGGACTAACATTAATAGACCCAGCCTCGCTGTCAGACTCCATCTTGTTTGCAACTGTGACATTATGACCAAACAGACAATAGCGTGGCATCTTTGTTCCAACAACTCCAGACAAAACAGAACCTGTGTGAATCCCAACACGAATCTGAAAGTGTAGTAAATAAGCACAGCTGTTCAGCTATGTTAGGAGTTTATTTTCTCACTGCTTAACATCACCATGCATGCTTCTACTGATACAGGAATTTGTAACTTGAAATGTGTCTACTCAGGATTTTTAGGGAATTGCAAAGGGCATCAAGGCATTTCTGAAATGGCATTTAGTTCCTGCATTTTAGTAGTATTTTTACATTGTCTGAAGATTATGAAATTGCCTGAAGATTTTCTCAAAAACGTAGTTATATGCAATGCTTTCATGCTTTCATGTGAAACAAACGAAAAATGAGATTTTGGAGCAAAGTCCTTGAAAGTCCTTGAATTTGGTTGACAAGAATTCAAGTCCTTGAAAACCTTGAAAAATGAGATTTTGGAGCAAAGTCTTTGAAAGTCCTTGAATTTGGTTGACAAGAATTCAAGGCCTTGAAAACCTTGAAGAATGAAATTTTGGAGCAAAGTCCTTGAAAAGTCCTTGAATTTGGTTGACAAGAATTCAAGGCCTTTAAAACCTTGAAAAATGACATTTTGGAGCAAAGTCTTTCAATTTTGGTTATTGTATGTACAGTAGCTCTGGCAATACAGTTGTATATCAAAGTTTATGCTGTCAGAATGATGAGCTCATAAATAAATATGAAATCAGGAATGATGCATGAATAAACGTTTGCCCTTGTGATTAGTTATAAAATCCTGCACTCAGTACATTGGATTTGGTTAGGAAACATTTCATTTGGCCATGTGCATTTACAAGATTTGGTCTTACTCTTTGAAAATGGGTCTGAAGTCCTTGAAGTCCTGTGCGAACCCTGCTTGGAATAATCCTAGTTTTCGAGAGTTCTCCATGTATCATTTTCTGATTTTCTGTTTTGATCCAGGTCAGCCAGGGGGTAGTGGTATACCAATATACCTCAAAACAACTACCCAATATATATATATATCCAAATTATCCCTAAAATTCTTGTAAAATACCAAAATGTAGAAACAACCTAATATACTTTATGCCTAATAAAATATATGGTTATGCATAAATGCCCATTTTTAGGGTAAACGTACTGTACCAGTATACCCAATTTAAAATTCCCCTGTATACCTAGCCTGAGCTCAGACGCTCATTTTCCATTAGCATCCGAGGTCAGGTTACTGTATACCATATACCCAAAAACCTGGATGGCCATGTTTGATATATAAGACTGGATAAGTAGTTTGCTGTTAGTCTGTGCACAGACATTAGTTTTCGTTTGTTGCAAGAATTTGTCACAGTAACCTTGATTGGTATTCCACCAGGTGTAGTCTCATCTTTCATGGCATTTATCATGCCCAGTGCCATGAGGGCAACCAGCCGTGCATCATCAGCTGACCCGCTACACCCCTGCAGCCCACCTGCCACAACGTAAGCATCGCCAATTGTCTCAACCTGACAAAGAAGAAAAGTTATTGAAGGCATGTGTCAGTTACTTTGCCTTTTACAAGATTGTTGTAAACAATCCATACATCATCCATATGCACCCCCATACCTGTGTGACACTTCACAGTTGCTGACTCACCTTGCACAAGTCCAGCTGAACAGAGTTTGTTTAAATTGTACCATATCCACCCCCATGGGGATAAACTTTGCACTGTCACTGACCTACATGTACCTTGTACAAGTCCAGTTGACCACATAGTTTATCAAACTTGGTGTAAAGACTATTAAAACTATACCATATCCACCCCCTGGGGATAAACGTTGCACTGTCACTGACCTACCTTGTACAAGTCTAGTTCACCACAGAGTTTATCAAACTTGGTGTAAAGACTGTTCAACATTTCCACCACATTCATGGGGGCACACGTTGAACAAATGGAGGTGAAACCCACAATGTCACTGAATAACATTGTGACATTGTGAATTAACCTGGCAGGAACTGGCTGCTTGTGAGTGAGTTTCTTGGCAATGTCATGTGGAAACACTGACTCAAGGATATCCTCTGCCTTTCTTTTCTCCTGAGCAAGCTCTTCAGATGTCTGTTGTAGCTGATGTTTCAGTTGTTCCATTCTCTTCTTGAGTGTATCTTGGGCAAGAGTCTGTTCACTCACTAGAATCAAATCCCTAGTGGCGTCGTGAATCGGAATGTCACTGAGAAATAGTCCACGGCCTTGTAACTGTTCTAAGCTTTCCACAATTGGTGAACCAACAAACATGATGTAATCTGATTCAGGCAGGTGAATCATTTGCCCTTTCATCTCCATCAGTTTATGCTCTACTCCGTTCATATGTGGTTTTAGCCGAACGTAGAAAACACTGTTGATTCTGCAGAGAATCGATGAAAAACTGGGAGTTATAACGGGCCGTACGATGTCAAAGTGTGTGTTAATGTTTCTCCCGCGTGTCACAAGCGTATGTCCAATTAGACGAAACAACAACAATCCCAGCTGTTGAATTTCAAGTTTTTTGTCAAATATAACGTGGAAAGGAAATGTCGTGCAAAGTGTTAATACACAGATCTTCAAGTCATGAGGGTTCATGGAGGGTGCATTTCGGTTGGACCACATAGAAGGGTGGTTCGTTTCGACAGCCGGGCTACTGTGCCAGATTTTAAACACTGTATGCCTACGATCATCTGAATATACACAGGTTGTCTTGAGACAATCTTCCTTGGCCATGACACTGATGTTAACAACGCTTTTAAACATGATCTGAGCTGCACATTTCACAGCGCCCATTATGAAAGGGTCCCAGCCATGCCGTGTTGAGTAATAATGCAGCTCAAGGTGGCGACTGTCCTGCGCCGTACAGCGAAATGTTGGTGGTCTTATGAGTTCGTACTCGTCTTCAGCTTCAAACAGTTGGTAGAAGTTGTCGACGTTATTCAGAAAATCGCAAAGGGTGTTGCCAACAGCTTGCAGTACCTTGTATTTTCTCTTGAAACAGAGTTTAAAGAACTCCTTTCCAAATTCTTCCATTCCAATATCTTCATCGTGACCTAAATAGTCGTATATAAGTATTTAATAATAATAATAATAACAATAGTAATAATAATAATAATAATAACGATTACATTATATTATCACCTACAAGACTGAGAATTTGAAGAAAATGGTATCAAAAATATTCAGAGAAAGTGTAAATCTTTAGTAATTGAAGGTTGATATTACGATAGCAACCTGGTAGCCATAGTAACAATATCATATTCGACAGTATTAGCTACTGAAGAACTATAACTTGTAAGTTTAGTTGCTAATATCTTTTAAAAAACAGAATTCCCGGTATGAAAAGCGTTCTATTTTCCCAAGACGGAAGCTTCGTTCCCAATTATTTTAAGATAAAAGTTTTAACACGGCACATACAGTGGATCGCTACCGGCACCAGTATCATATATCATTTCGAAATAATTTAAAATTTTGAATTATACATTCAATAAATAATATTTAAATTTAATGTTATTTGGAATTCACCGAAGAGAATCATGCAAGGCCAAGGTAAAACTCGAAGGCTTTCATGAGCTTTCATGGAAGAGAACTGACTCGGTTACAAAGTAAAGATTGAATTGTTAACGCCTTGATCTTTTAGGTTTCATATCTCAAAAGATATAACCTGAATTACCTATGTTTTAAAGCTGGTGTTGGATTCGCTGTCGCAAAAGGTTCCTAGTCTTTGCACATGTACTTTAGCATGTTTATAAGTCGTGTTCCTTTTTAAGTTAATTACCTCACTCTCCATGCATTATTAAAGATTCGAATTTAGTGATAATTACTTGTTAGTGGTTCGCGAAAAAATATTATTTAGGAATAATTTCCACAGATCAATAGATGTATTTCGTTGATTATAAAACCTGTATTCCGTCTCTTGAATTATAAATTGGAAACATAATGAAATTATTATTGCATACCAAAAGGAAGATTATGGTTTCTTGCCAACAACATCTTTTATACGTTAATATTCAGTATTTGTTCGGCGGTCTTTAGCTAGTGTCGGAAAATATTATTTTTTAAGAAAAACAATTAATCAAAACTCTTACTGGTGATTATGATGGTCATTTTGTGTTTTGGAAATCACAATGGAAATCAAGTTTTACAAATGAGAAATTAGAAGTGATGAAATGACAAGTTCGTGGCGTTAATTTCTCGGGACACGGACAACAATAGTGACATTTTACTTGAAGTTCTCAGTTGAACTGATCATGAGAGGTTGGTAAACATGGCGGAACCTCGCACAATATACGCCAGTACCTACATAATAAACAGTTGTTTTTAAGACCTGTTAGCTGCTGAATATTTTTGACACTAAGATACGAATGTCATTTAGTGCGTGGAATGTAAATGCGCTCAGTGACAGTGCTTGATTTTTATTTTATTTTATTTTATTTAGAAGCTTTCATCAGGCTTTCTCACTTTCTGATGCGCGCATAGCTGCTATTTAAAATACTGTCTACTGAGTCCTCTAGATAAAGACTTGAATCAGCACAATTAGGACTCGCTATCGCAAAAGGTTCCTAGTCTTTCTATTTTAGCATATTTATAAGTCTTGTTCAATTTTAAGTTAATTACGTCACTCTCCATGCACTAATAAAGATTCGAATTTAGTCAGTGGTTCGTTTATAGTGGTTCGCGAAAAAAAATATTATTTAGGAATAATTTCCACAGATCAGTCACGAGTGTATTCAAGTTCAGAACTATGTAACAAGAAAGCGGTGGACATGATGTTGATCAAATTTTAATTTCAACTTTTGATGAACCAGGTGTGTAGAGGTATAAACTTCATATTTTTCCTGTGACAAAGGAATGCAGATGATTATTTTGTTACGGTCGGACAGGTGTACCCATGTAAATTTGAGGTGATGCATTCAACGAATCCGCTCAGAGAGCTCCCACTTACAACCTAACTATATATGAGCATCAAATGATGTATTGCAAACGCTTGTCACTGTTGAAGAATTGTTAGCCATATGAAACTTTTTCTTTAATTTTAATCTTTTAGTACTACACTTATCCGTTTCACTATTAAAAGCAATCGGCTATTTTGCTAAAGAATATAATTTATAATTATGTTAATAATAAAATCTTATACTGATTTCTTAATCTCCCAAGTGAGCAGTCTGAGCAGTAAACAAACCATATCATAAACATGGAAGCCCAGTCAAAAGGATTTGATTAAGGCAAGTTTTTCTTGAGATTGATATCGAACTCTCTTGGAGAAGATTTATCGAGATATCTTCAGATATCAGGCGCTTTCCGTTTGCATAGGAAAAAGCAAAACTATTTCTGTGTTTCAAATCCTGTTCACAGGATAACCACGCCAATTCGTCGAAAACGGGTTCGAAAGAGTAATATTTTAAAAGCAGTAATTCTTTCATATCAGTGTGGACGGAATATCTTTTGAAAATGAAGACAAAAGAACTGTGAAATTGGCGTTATTGTGTTGGTGTGTGCGGGACATGAAAACGCAAGAAATATTTGTTCGTTTTCAAATGAAAACGGATCCGTGTGTACTAGCAGGACCAGCAGTTATCGTGAAGACGGAACAAAAATTTCGTTTTCAAATAAAAGCGATCCCTACCCACGCGGAAACGATTTTGAAGAGTTGCGTGTACAGTATCTGTGTGGGTAGAGCCTCGGACGGCCTCTTTCTCGTTGGTGATTCAACTAAATGGACTTGAAATGCAAATGATGGGATACAAAGATGACCAATTAGGCTCTCGAGCAGTATTGTTCGTGTTTGGTTATGGTATGTAATTATGTTATTCTTATATGCAAGAAAGTGCTAAACGCAAATAAGTGAACCAACAATAGCAGAGAGATGCGAGTTTGCCTTTCCGCGTTGCTTTCAAAATAAACTTTCTGGTAGCGTAATTATTATCCCAAACCGTTGTTTTAAATGTTAATTTTAATGATACTAAGGTTACATAGATTATTTTAAAGTATGTACTCCATACATGTATAATATATGCCCGAGTGTGATCCCTGCGTGAATACAAACAGTTCAAACCAACATTGTACGGATCAAACAGTAAGTAAGTAAGATGGTGTAGGGAGATCACGCAAACGATTATCAGAAGGCCCAACAAATTTACAGGAGATAGCACTTATTAGATATGCCGCTGATGTTTAAAAACTACGTGAAATTGACTTTTGAATGAGTCGATTCTTATAGTTATATTCGTAGTCGGGAGCTGACGGTTCCGGAGATTGAGGTTCTTTCTATTTCTCCTGTCGTGAATTTTCAACAACAGTTATCAAGAGATCAACTGAATATTGATCGAAACAAACATAAATTGCTTTTGATATATAGAATAAACTCTTACCAAGAATCTTTGATGAAGCGATGACAACTTCTCGCGCCAAATCCGGTATGTCAACGGAGATCTGTGTATTATTTGCAACGAGCAAACTACCATCCAAATATCTGCCGATATACCAGTTCTGTTCAGTTGAAAGAGCCTCAAATCCTTTGCTCCTACAGAAGTCAAATTTAAGTGAGTTTGTTTGCATATAAGTGTCGGCTTGCTATAAAGTTTTCACAAGCACATGGGTATGACATTCAACTGACTGACATACAAAATGTCACATCATAAGATCATTCTCACCCAATTTCTCTCCAGCCGCTGTCCCCATGTTTAGCAACAAGAAATTGCTGCAGTGTTTGTTTCAGTAATGCCAGCTGTTTGAATGTTTTATGTATAAAGTGAAAGACAAAAATGAGAACATTAGTAAACCCTGTTGAGTGTTTAGAAACAAGTCGAGTAAAACGAGGCCTCGTCTAGTTTGTTCACCGTGTTGTCATATATATGTATTGAAAACGGTGTTAATCAAAATAACACAACTAATGTCATGTGCAGTCAGACAGCTCTCACCATTTCTCCAGCCTGTCAGCATCAGTGTGGAAGTGCAGCCTCAAACGGTCCCATGACATTGAACTTGTCTAATCCGCAAACGGTAACAAACTTTTAAGACTGATCTAAAAATGCTTGGAAATGTTCTTCAAAGGTATCTCGCTGATTATGTAAATACAGACTCCAATTTCTGAAGCGTTAATTTGAAAGACAGTGTGACCCCAGATTGTCAGCCAATGAAACAGCGAATCGAATTTATAAATGATATTCCTCAATTATTTATTTGGTTGCGTGAACATGGGTTTTTATGTGTAAAATGTAGAATTATTTATATGTGACGTGTTTATCGCTAAGAGAGATTTGAAGAGGTATATGAGATTCTCACAAAGTGTTATCGACCAGACGAAAAAGCGCTTTGCCTTTGGAAACTGCCAACTGTTTTATCAGTCTTATATAGGCAATCGCAATGTGCTTTGCGTGTACTGTAATATATAGATTTTGCATATACCAAACTAGTGAATAGTGTTTTTCGCGCAATCTGATTGGTTCCCTATCTCGGAATATCCTGCATTACCGTATACCCAACCAGTGAATAGTGTTTTTCGCGCGCTGTGATTGGTTCACTAATCAGTGAATATCTACTAACTGCTTGGAAATTGTTTGCTTTGATAAATCGGACTGTGTGGTATTAATCAGCAGGATTTGAATATTTGAACATGTTTGAAGAGAACTGCCTTGCCCTCAGTACGGTGTAATTTCATGTTTTACAGTTTAGGATTTGCATTTAGGTCGATATTTACTCAGTATTAATACAATAATAGGTAACAATAAGGTCGTTTTTTGAA
Source organism: Epizoanthus rinbou (assembly GCA_025505405.1). NCBI lineage: Eukaryota > Metazoa > Cnidaria > Anthozoa > Zoantharia > Epizoanthidae > Epizoanthus > Epizoanthus rinbou. The sequence continues at coordinate 9,511 of JANVCH010067110.1, forward strand.
CAATTGTCAAATACCGGACACTTAGATTTGTCTTTTGGTCAAAGTCAAGGCAAATATCTTGTTGGGAAAATATACTGTATTTTGATTGCAATTTTTAGATTTACTCTTTCAGCCCGAAATTCTTGTTCGTAAAACTGGGCTTGGTGCTTCAAGTTCTTTTTCTTTGATTTTGGAGTGGAAACTCGAACCTTTATATATATATATATATAGCCAGTAGCTTATTTTAGTAGGGGATGTTACACAGCGTGTACACTAGCTGTATAACGTTCTTCAAGAATCACATAATAATGCGAGAACAGGTCGTGATAGCCGCATTTTGTTCTTGTGTAAAGGCAAACTCCCTTATTATTGACGCCTTCACACCAGTGAACATCAACAGTTTTAAATTCGTGCTGAGATATGTTATAGACGCTATTGCTAGCAAGATTAAAATTTTATTAAGTAGTAGGATTTCGTTTTACAACGAACAATCTGATCAACTTTTGACGACAGCTGCAGTAGAGATTTATTTAAAGTTCTCTGCATGTTGGCTTGATTAACCTGGAGAAGTTCTGATAAGACGGCAGGTGGTAATCGCTTCATTTTTCAAATTGGTTTTTATTGTCCAACTTTTAAACACAAATATCTCAAATAATTACCAAAATCTAATTCCGTAAAGTTTACGAAGAAAGTCAAAATATTCAAATTAATTTCTCCAGAAGCGACGAATATTTCATATGCTTCTTAACTTTTCAAACCACAAAAAAACTGTCAAAAGAAATCGAAATTGGTCTTGCGGAAGCACCGCCATGGAGATGGGTTCTTGCTATTTTTCTATACTTTACACAAATTCCTTAAAAGTTTAATGTATAAAATGAATCATAAATCAATCAACAGAATTTTGACACTGAGTCATATCCCATGCCGGTGAGCTGTGACTTTGACGAAATGATCGAACACAAGTTGCTGAACCCTCAGAAATGTTGGTGCCGGAGAGCTCTAAATTTTAATACACGTTCGAGAATTTTCTGAATATCACCATATTTTGGAATATATCAGCAAGCTTTCTAACTATTTCCAAAACAATTTCCGGATATTTATCTTAGCCAAGATAATCTTATCTAAATGGTTTAAAATTAAAAAATATTTCACGTAGCTTGTATATTGATTTTAGGAGCACCGATTTTTTGCTTTCGTAGCTTTTCGTAGTTGAATACTAATACTAAGTGATTAAAATGTTTAGCTTGTGTGTGCACAATAATCCGATCAGCGATCTCACGATCGTACACGTAGGTCAGAGTCGTAACAAGATATTTTGTAGTCCTGCATTCTGCCAAAAGTATAATTTCAAATTCCTAATATTCAACATTTGCTATCCCTATTTCCGAACGATTGAAACATGCATTATCGATTTTGTCGCTTGTGGTTCCTAATCCCGGAAGTGTTACGTGGAAAGTATGTTCTGACCCCGAACCTGTAGTTCTAGGGAATTGCTATTATTTATAATTCGTAACTGAAAGAAACCCTTGTGTTAACTTTCTATAGCTCTTTCTATTTCCTCTAACATGAATCAATAATTAATGTTTATAATATTATGATCTTAAGTCTTCTTAGTTTCTTCTCTGTTTCTAGTTATGCTTCACAATAAAATAGAAAAACTCATAACATGTACAATTTGTGGGAAAGCATGCACGGCAACTTTATTGAATAAGAGAGAATTGTCCTGTGAGCGCCGTAAAAACACACCAAACACCATATTTTATTAGTCAACTTCTCAGTGAAACCTTTCAAGGTATGGCTGTTCCCGCCGGGACCCGTTACGTTTCACTCTTTTGACATTGACTGAATATAAAAAAATGCAAATTAACTGTCGTGGATCAGATAATCCAAACACGATCTAACTATACGTCTGTGCTCTGTGGTCTCAAATTTATTCCAGTGATCCCTGATTCGCTGCCGATTTCCAATCAATTCTAAAGAATGATTTTTGATGATACATTATTTTCAATTGAGATAAGTAGGTGCCTAGTTGACTAGAGGGAGCACTTAGGCGCTTGCGTATTTTAAAGTGATCCTATACTTGGAAACGACTTCCTCAAAGATTTTAAAAATGGGGATAGGTTTCTGTACAATGACATACTTAATTATGTATGCAGCTCTGTTGTAAGGACTGAACAATCAATGGCTTGCCACGTTGTCAGTGCACTTAGGTATGGGAAAATAGCTGAAAAAGTATCATTTTCTTTCAAGGTGTATAAAATGGTACTTCAACAAAACTTGCAAGTTTCTTCATTAAAACAAGCATTTCAAATTTTGATTTTCAAGTAAAATTCAGGCAATTTACCGGCTCGCTAGAGAATTTCATGGTGTTACATGTCCAGCTGAAATCGCAAATAATAACTCCTTCAATACGGGAGGTACTTCCAGAGTTCTAAACCCAAAAATTAGACATGAAATTCCCGATATACCAATTTCAAAATGACAGTCATTAACAATTGTCAAATTCTAAGCTGAGTGGTGTTATAAGAGGAAGGGATAAGATTAGGATTAGGGCTTGGGGTGCATGCCAGCTCATATATGACTCGAGCCGGTCGAATAATTGTTAAATATCACACATCGCTAGCATATGTATCAATGGCTTGCTAGTGTACACATAAGTGTCACGCTAATGTACACCTGGATATCACACCAGTGAAACATCGAAGAGGGAAAGTACTCTTTATTCCAACAATCTTGAACTTCTTAAAAAGTACAAAGCAATTTAAAAGAAGAAAAGAAGTGAAAACAGTACAATACCATATAATGTGTTTCAATGTGCACTGTGGCATTACTTAGATAATATATTACTTACAAAATATATACTTGCATTATATATACAATTCAATACATTATTTAAACACAGGTAACCCAAGCTATGTAGAGATGATTTTATTTACATTTCTGGGTCCAGGGTTAGTTCTTACTTTAGACTAGATTCTGGACCTCTAACATAGTAGTTGCTGTTTTCAGTTTTCTTTGCATATAGTCGTAGATCACTCATAATATTCACTAGATTAACACCAATTGGCTTTGAGCAACTGGGCCCAGTACATCAGTTTTGGGGATTCTTTACATTTTCCGTTAAGGTGGCTCATACCTGTTTTCTTTTTTGTGTGTCACTTAAATTAAATAATTGTTTACTCATATGCCTTGGCAATTTACTATCAGTTGATATTAGTCGATGTCCAAATAACTCTTCAACTTGTCAACAGTTGCATTCATATTGTAATTATAATTTTCCATGGTAACCCTATAGGGCCTCAGTGTACCCTGTTTTTAACATTTAAAATGTATTTGATGCAGAATGAACCTCGTGTTTCATTGTTTTTTTTATTAGTATTGGCATATCAAGGATAATCTTTGGCAATCTTTAAAACATTCTACCATTAACTTTTGCTGCCATGTTTAGAGATCATTTCGCTTGACTGTCAAACATTGATCAGAACACAAATTTGCTCGCGTCAGCGAGTCACGCATCAATTCTCATCTCTGATTGGTTACCAATATTCAACTCTCGAATTTTATTGGTCAGAAAGCTGCATTTGACAATGCAATGACAATCAGCTTTTGACAGTGAAGCGAAACCGTCTTTAAGGTGGCACAATTCAAGCAGAATGTCACAGTAACATTTTAAAAATATCGTCAAAATGTTCTTGATACACCAATAACAATAAAATAAAATAGGGGTAATGGATTTCATGGTTGTGTAAAATATGTTTAAATGTTAAAAATAAGGTGGATTTTATGCATTATAAGGTTGCCATGGAAACAATAATTAAAGTAAACGTGTAATTGCTGTTATGTCGAAGAGTTATTCTACCATCATGTAATATTAAATGATAGTAAGCTGACGTATTTGAGAATGTCTGTCCTTAAACTTGATAGTGCAAAAAACGGAAAGATCCAAAAGCGCTTTGTCAACGTTTGATATTAGCTTGTTAGTGCTTTTCTACTTTCATACCTACTGGAAATTTCTGGTCCCTTGGTAAGGGAGGGAGGGGGTTCTTAAAAGGAATAATTAAAAAAATGTAGAAATATGGCTTGATCTCTGCGTGATAAATAATACAGATAGAACGTTTTTATTTTCAACAAGTGAAGCACTTGTCAAACTTTTATTTACACACTATTTGTTGACCAAGGAATTCCTGAACTTGTTCATTATCATTTTAAAATTAAAATGTATTCGAAACCTAACCAATTCACCTATATCCCCTCGTGAATAAATGCCCCCTCGTGAATAAACGCCCCCTCCATGACCCTGAAAAAGAAATATACGGTATGTGATACCTAACCAATATGCGAAACCTGACCAATCCCCATATGAGAAGCCTACCCAATCCCCTAATGTTATGTGAAGCCTAACTAGTCCCCGTATGTGCAGCCAAACCAATCCCATGTGTAAAGCCTGGCTAGCCCCGTATGTGAGGCCTAACTAGTACATCCCCGTATGTGAAGCCTAACTATAGTCCCCGTATGTGACGTCTAACTAGTCCCCGTATGTGCAGCCAAACCAATCCCATGTGTAAAGCCTGACTAGCCCCGTATGTGAGGCCATACATCCCTGTATGTACATCCCTGTATGTGAGGCCTAACTAGTACATCCCTGTATGTGAAGCCTAACTAGTCCCCGTATGTGCAGCCTAACCAATCCCATGTACTATCTACTTTGGTTTTTATTGTTCGTAAGTGTACTGTAGGTGTTCGAATTGTAGGAACTAGATACAACGAACTAATAATCGTTCAATTTATATTTCGACGTTCATGTTGTCTACAAGACCAAATGTCGCATTTAACGGTGTAACTGGTGGACGGTGGACAGGCGGTCTTTGCTTACGACTGGCTCGTGGCTTTACCAATCGATTTCACAGCTACACCGCTTGTTTCCCACTCGTTTACTGTAATTCTGAGGAAAAGGAAAAGACAGCTTGCAGCCTAGATGGAAGTCGGTATCAGCAACCAAACTTTGAAGACATCCCATATACAAGGCTGTCGTCCAAAATCGCCAGGAAGAGACAAGTTGTGTACAACCATGAAAATAGACGCGTTACTTATTTCCTCTTGAATGATGGACCTCCAATCAATGGAGACTTGTTTTGGATCCCCGGTGATCAGTGTTGAATGACTTGAATGGTTGGTAATTCATTCACCTACAAGAATGGGAACAAACACTCTTTCTTTCATCGATGGAATAAAATTTAGTATTTTTCATTGTGAGTGACAGCGCTGTGGAATTTCCCCTTAAAATCCATGAGCTCTGAGAGGCTTTCAGAGTCCACTTCCACAAATGAAGCGCCCATTGTTAGACCTTCATCATAATCAGACATTTCTTCATCAATTATTTTCTGTTGCTGAATGGGTGTTAAGTTGTTGTTAGTGGTGGTTTCTAGTTGTGCGAGTGTGACACGGCGCTTTTTTTCGGGTTTCTTATTCGCGACCAAGCCATCAAGAAGAGGGCTTACGGTTTTCGGATGTGCCTGGAAGCCAGAAGAAGAGCATATTCTCCTGATGGGGCAAACTCCCTGATTGAATATTGTGCTGTCTACATCTGCTGAAAGCTTGCGCTGAGGGAGTGGAGAATTAGTAGGAGAGCTCTTTGGCGACCGGAAGATGCAGATGCTGCTTGGCGCGACGGACGAGGCGATGTCCGCGTACGATGGCCGCCGGCCGCCAATTGACTTGGCTTTCATGAAGAAACATGTGAGTGGGTTGGGGATTTCTGTGTTTGCAGTAAATTGAAAGCCATCGTAATCTCTGAGGTACCTGAAGGAGAGAAATAAGCGTTAAACTCTGAGGACATATATACCTACAGTTATCCAAAAAGTAAAAGTTTAAGGACATACTTGGGTCAACGAAACTAGGGTTGCATATCAGCCCTTAACGTAACAGTTAACTGCCACGGGTATTACAAATGTAGTATTAGTGAATTTTCCAAAATATGAAATCATAAAGGGAATTAAAAACTAAACTATTCCATAAGAATGTATTCAACTAGTGTATGACGTTGTGTTACTGATCGTGTTGATCCACTCAGTCTTGAAAGGTACTATTCTGAGGACCCAAATTGTTTCAAAATTTGCATGCGCTTAATTTCAGTGGTAGCAAGTTGTGGTTTGCGCGTGCGTTGGCAACTTGTGACATTTCACAAAATGATCATATTTTGTGTTTTACCTGACTGGCGTCATATGACATCTCACTCAGTTGTGAAAGGCACATTTAAAGTGTTCTTAGCTACTATCACTTTTGTGTTTTACCCGTGTATCTAGTAGTTATGTGTCGATTTTGTACAACTGCTTAATCCTGCTGCCTAATGACTATCTTATGTTCAGAAGTATTAGCTAATATTACGAGCAAAAGATACTGTGGTAGGATTTAGACTTCGTTTACAAAATTGTTGCATGCGTTCTTACGCGGCCTTGCAATTCAATTCAGTTTGACAAGACAAACAAAGAGCTAAGTATTACCATCTTGTGTCGCTGCTGACGTTGATGAAGCCAGGTTTGCTGCCAGACTCCATTTTGTTGGCGAGTGTGACGGTGTTGCCGAACAGACAGTAACGGGGCATTTTCTTGCCCACCACGCCAGCCATCACCGGTCCTGAATGGATGCCAATGCGAATCTGTGGAGAAAGGTAAATCATGATGTAGGGATACTAAGAATGTATGATGAAGGAGGGGAGGAACGTGTTAAGCAGATGCACTTTTCCTATTCGTTTCCTTCCATTCCATCTCATTCCTGTTCATTCCTTATCATATTTCTACTCATTACCTATCATTCCTATTCATTCCCTATCATTCCTATTCATTCTCTATCATTCCTATTCATTCCCTATTCATTCCTATTCATTCTCTATCAATCCTATTCATTCCCTATCATTCCTATCCATTCCCTGTCATTCCTATTCATTCTCTATCATTCCTATTTATTCTCTATCAATCCTATTCATTCCCTTTCATTCCTATTCATTCTCTATCAATTCTATTCATTCCCTATCATTTCATATCATTCCTGTTCATTCCCCACCATTCCTATTCAATCCCAATTGCTATTCATTCCTATTCATTCCCTATCTTCTTGTGTGAGTTCTTCTTTCCCACTGTCTTCTTCTGTTGTGTTCTTGTTCTTGTACACAAGATTTCGGCAATCCTGCCCTCTTCAGGTGACTGTACTGTTAGTCCAATGTCTGATGTAATGTCTATCTGTATGTTTCTCCCTCACATGTGGGAGTTGTGTTTGTGTTTTTTTTTTAACCCTACGTCGTCTCAACGTTGTGGGTACGTTCTTATACTCATTTAATCCCCTAACGATCTCCACATTGGGGACAGATCCTTGTCGGAATTCCCTATCATTCCTATTCATTCCCTATCATTCCTATATATTCCCTTTCATTCCTATTCATTCCCTATCATTCCTATATATTTCCTATCATTCCTATTCATTCCCTATCATTCCTATTCATTCCCTATCATTCCTATATATTTCCTATCATTCCTATTCATTTCCTATCAATCCTATTCATTCCTTATCATTCCTATTCATTCCCTTTCATTCCTATTCATTTCCTATCAATCCTATATATTCCCTATCATTCCTATTCATTTCCTATCAATCCTATATATTCCCTTTCATTCCTATTCATTTCCTAACATTCCTATTCATTCCCTGTCATTCCAATTCATTCCATCTCATTCCTGTTCATTCCCTATCATTCCTATTCAATCCCAATTGCTATTC
>JANVCH010067111.1:0-10630 GCA_025505405.1 Epizoanthus rinbou
TGGGGCTGGGGTTCTTTTTTGGGGGTGTTGCATTTGGTTGGGGTGGGTGCTTGAGCACTATATTGGATGTATACATTTTCCAAAGATAAACTGTACTGTGGTTTATATGAAATAGGTTTAAATGCATCTGTGCATTAATTGCCAGTATACCAGAACATATACCTTATGTCAACTTGAAATCTACATCTTGAACTGTCATTTTATCATTCAAATCTACAGTGTATATAATTCCAATCTGGTGTGCAATACAGTCGATTGGTTGGACTGGATGGACACTTTGCTTGGTTTATTATAGTGTGCAGTGCTTACATTGTCACAAATCTGCAGGGTTAATTTCTTTTTCAGAATTACACCTGGTTCTGACAATATTTTGTGTGAGTATGAAAAGGTGTGAGGAAAACTTGATTATCACAATAATTCAAATTCTCCAAACCCCCGAGACATTATATACTGTGACCTCCCAACATCAATCTGATTTTCAAAGTTACAGTCTGGATTTGTAACCAAAAATAATGTGCTTACAAGTATTATTTCCAGTAGTATTAATTCTACTCCTTATTGGAATTCCAAGCTCAATTTCCAGGAATTCCTAAATGTCGATTGCTGTGGGCTCAGATTGTTATCTGGAATTAATAATCATCTTTTTAGTTTTACCCTACTTAGAAAACACTTGACTGTATTATTCACAAAGTATGAACCAGTATACAAATGGAAAATGACTTACTAGAATTAATACTTGCAAGCACATTATTTTTCGTTCATTGTGTTCGGTTCGACTTTAGCACGACGTTTGAACCTAGCCTAAAGTACGCTAATTTCTTCCTGGGAATTGTCAGTGTGATTTTCCAATCCATTTTTAAGCAAACGCCACTTGGCCGGTCTGCATCGCTGCCATGAGATGGGTGGTCGTTCATGTCTTCGTTCTCCACAGACAACGACTTCCCTGATAACGGTCGATAATAGATGTAGAATCTTTCTTTTCTGTCGAACGTTCACGAGCAACAGAAAAGAACCGATCTCTCCGTTTCGAGTGTTGCTTTAGCTCTTGTTTAGCTGGCAGTTTAGGGAGAAGGGTATAGCAAACTATAAAAAACTTCAGACTTGACGACATTAGCGCCAAAGTAGCTGCCAAGGGAAGTTAAGTGGGAGTTATATGACGAATATGGTTGTACTTATCTATTTCTTGATTTTTAATAATTTTCCGGGATGTTCCGGGATTTCCGTGTTCCTGGTTTTAACAACGGCCCTTAATTCCTTTCATGTTGTTCTTTTCTCTTTCCGTTTGGTCAAGTTTTGTTTGTGACAGGTGTTGTGGTTTTAATGTATTTGTTTTGGTATAATATTTTCCGATTGATTAATTGTCTTCAGATATTGGTTTAATTTAGCTACAGCCACATCAATAAAAAGCAATTAAAAACTTGGCAATATGCTAAGTGGTTAAAATACACGAAGTTTATATTTTTTACTTTTTTGCGAATGTTGTGGATTTTAGGAAATTGATAGAATTATCCAGCAAAAAGTTACTTGCGCAGAATTTAATCCTAATTTAATCCGCAAACTAAATCCCCCCGCCAAAAAAAGCATTTTAATGCTAGTAAGCCACAAAGTTAGCAAAGCGTCATGCGCCTAGATAATTTTGTTCTCTGTATGCAGCGGACTGCAGTAAACCGAGAAACCTTGGCAATTCTTTTCTCCTAAGAAGGAGAAAACATTGCGGTGAGCTCCCTAAAAGTAGTGACTAGGAAAAGTATGACCCCCACCCCCTCCCCCCTCCTCGCAGTAATAGCAGCCCTGGGGAATAATGATTGAATAATAATTGACATTAACTAGTATTACTGTTTTAGACAATGTGCTTCTAGTTGTTCTCCCTTCCGTCGTCCGTGCCATGCTTTTCCGTTCAAACGTATGATGTTCTGTCCGACTACGACACGGCGTGAACACCGCGCGTCCCTCTGTCAAAAATTATTCGACCATCTGATGTTGAACTGCTATTTCATAATTATTCAAAACTCAGTTTTCTTTTCAGTTTCAACGAAAACTGCGTCAATATACCCTCCAATAGGCGGGGATTTTTTTCAAACGTCAAACTGGTTAGGGTTCGTCAAGTTAAGTTCCTTTGGATTAGAAAGTCAAATATAACAATTAATTCAAAAGCCCTGCAACTCTTGCTCATATTACTACATTGTTGTACATGTAGTGCCGATCATCATCAACACGCATCGTTCTTTTATAGCCAATTAAAAACATACAATATTATTGATTTTTTTGCGGCGTATATCGCCACGTTGAGCAAAACCCGAGGAGTCCCTTGTGTGGTAAATGTACCACACGATTGCTGGCAGTTGCATATGTGAAACAAGAAAATTATCTTTCGGTATACGAATAATTTATTGTCTTCGCAACATTTATACTACAGTATGCACAGGCCCAATAAACGTGTCGATACGGACACACGGTGCAATATTGCATGCAATCTGTTGCGATTAGTGGCCACACGGTGAAATCGTTGCGCGCAAATGTTGCTGAAGTAGAATGCGAACCTACTTCTCTGCAATATTGTGCGCAATCCATTCCACCGTGTGTCCGGGCCTCAAGTATATCCTTTCCTCTTATGGAGCGTTCTGTTCCTCAAATAGCAGAATTTATTTACCTCAGTATAAAAAAGCGAACCTAAAAGCAAATATAGAATATTCTTTGCTCTACATGAACAGTTCGTCAACAGAATGTGAGTGAATAAAGTTGTGAAATCTGTTCTTGATTCTACGGTTGAGTTTAACTTCTAGTTTCGATACACGAAACAAGAGACACAGTCTTACCTTGCAGTGGTCATAGTTCAGTCGTATTCAAGAGACAAACTCTTCCGCTGGTACGGCCGACCAGGATAAACCGATAAAATACGACGTACGTAGCCTAAACAACCACAAAACTGGAGCCAACATGACTGCCATGTTGAACAAGTTTGCTTTGAAGCTCTCTGAATATATTTCACCAACGTTTTAGTCATGCGTAAAATACCAACGTGCTTTATATAATGTCTCATGTTTTCTCTTAGATGTGAATAATTTATTATCACATTAAAAGCCTGTTAACATGCTTTGCGGATGGCAGTGGAATTGTCAGTGGAAACAAAACATATACAGGATGGAAAACAATATTTGAAGTATCGACTTCGAATTGTTCAATCTACTGTATGATGAGAAAGTTTTGCGGATAAATATAAAAACGTTTTTTTCTTCCCTTCTGGAAGAAAATCTAAATAATTAGTGCGAAATATAACTGATATTTGGGTTGTGTGACTATATTTAGCAGTTTTTGGGTAACAAAACGTTAGTTCAGCTAAAAAACGTACACATAAGGGTACAAATAAGTCAACAAATAATACCTACATTTTTCGGAAATTGTTTCGAAGTGCTTTGTGTCTGAATTGTTTAGTTTTTGGTTTATTTTTCTTTATGGACGGACGAGTTTATTATCGTGGATGGGGGAGGGGGTTTAGTATCTAAAATTTACGGTAGGCTGTAATGTAATTTTTCTTCTTTCTTCCATAAATTAGAAAATGGACCTTGATAATAAATAGGCACTGCCGTTTGATACAACGAAAGCAATAAAAACACAAGTGAGGCTTTAAACTAATCGATTTCAACATTTCACGACTATATACTCCCCCCTTCCCCCTCGCAATGTTGTTTACCTCCTCTCATGCTATAGGAAATGAAAACCAGGTGTGTAACTAAATCCCTGTGTTGTGATTGGCTGAAAGCCAGGTCTGTATTTTACCATACTGGCTTGCGGACCGGCAACTCGACTGTTTGTTTGGCAAACGTTTCATTAAGAGAAAAGCCATATAATAAAATTGTTAGTACCCTCGTTTGGACGGTCTGCACGGGAGATTCGAAGAATATTTTCCCCTCCGTCTGTACAGTCAAGACCTCGGGCAAAATATTCTCCCGTACAGATCGACCAAACGAGGGTATTAAGAAGTTTGTAATAAATTATAGAATGCGAATTCTAATAAGATATGCGTTTTGTAATATCCACACCCCCACCACGAAAGGACTTTTTTTAGGACCCCTCACTCTCCCCAGGAATTTCCATTTCGGGGTACTTGGGCGCCCCCCCCCCTTCCCCCAGGAATTCCACTGCCCCATTACCTACCCCCACTCTCGCTAGAAATTTCTTATATTTGCTTTTCCTTTGTTCTTTTTATTTCTAACAAAGAAATTATGAAAGTGCAGTTTAATTTCAGGATTGGTAACATAATTTTTACGAATCCTCTGTAAGAGACTGAGATAAGGCCAACTTCTGAATTCTAGTGAGATCACGAATTTCTATGTTAGATATCGCCCAATGGCCCAAAACAGAAGAAAGCACTCTTGTTTCTGTGCTGTTTGGTTCAGATCCCCCTGGAATGCAATCTTATGGCGTTTTCCATTTGACGTGTCTGTCCAGCCCAACAGAACTGGTGACGGCCATTGTAAAACGAAAGATTATCGATCGGCGTGCGCGCGAGCATTTTTCCCGCCGAAACTCACAAAATTCCCGCGCAACGGTCGGCCGGAAAAGGGAAAATCTAACGGCCCTAATCCATGAGCAGGGCTAGGGCCTGTCTGACCAGAACCAGTTCCGATAGTTGTCGCGTTCCATTTCAGAACTGACCGGTGGGACCTGCCAGACCGCCAACAAATGGACAGCGCCCTCAATAACTGGATTACGGAGGCAGCATGGCGCAGTGAGTTGGTGCTTGGCCCCGGGATCCCGAGTCGAGTCCAGTCTACACTCGATCCTGTGCTTGTATCCGGTGATCCCGAGTTCAAGCCCAGCTCAGAGCCACGTTTGTATATAGCCAGCTGGAGTGCCTCCTGCCAGTTGAGGATTTAAACCCCTTTGATTTCATTTATTATTATTTAATCGATTTCGTGGAGCACCTGTAAACTAGCTGATGAGCTAAGTGTGTCTCCACGTTAATATATCATTTATTTATTTTTTATTTATAACAGTTGGCGAAATGTAGAAATCGAGGTTTACTTTACCGAAACTAGTTTAGCAATTGTTTGGCAAATCACGAAAATGAGTTGTCACAGTTACTTCCACTCGCGAAATTTACGGTATTTTATGCTTCTGACATCTCGAATGTTAGTGTTCTGTTTAGACTGCAGGAAACATATCGGAAAATCAATTACGTTATTTTTTTGCAGGCTACGACGTGAAAGTACTGCTGAAAAACAAAGTATTAAGACGATTCTCGCCTTGTTAATCTCTTGCCCATTTTTAGAAATTTTATCTTTTTTCTCAACAGCTGAAATCTGCTTGTTTTGCTAAATCTTTGCAAACTCGTGAATTTAAAGTACTCGCGAAATACTAAATTTTTATCTGAAACCACAAACTAATATTTTTTTGTACACATCAACGACAAACCGGAAAACTTGTTCTCTAAAGACCCCCTCCACACGTATACTTGCAGATGGTCCATGATTTTTAATATACTACACTACTGTATGTAAACGAGTACATATAACAATAACCTACAGTCTGATCAAACTCTCACAGAACTCGTTATCTAGTTTTGTGCAATGCATTAAATTAAACTGCTTTTGATAATTTTGAAAGTAGGAGAACTGTTCAACACGTTTCTCCACGTTTCTCAAAGCAACTTTAAGATCCGACAGATATTAGAAGCAAATAGATACCTAACGTTAACGGTTCACTTGCCAGTTCACACTACATTTGCTGACAAACATTGAAAATTTGCTCAATTAAAATTAAGAAACTAATTTTACTCACACAATATATACTGAAGAACCTAATCAGCCTCTTCTAGAAATTACAATTTCCTCAAATGTACATGGATAGTTCGTTAGCTACTCTATCATTCATTAATTGTATATGCAAATCCATTAATTGGACATATCCTTGTTGTCGGACACCTGTATTTGGACACTTGAATGAACCAATCACAACCTGACACCTTGGTTTACTGACCAATCAGCAGCCTGATAATAATTACTAACCGAATATCAACAACTTACCACTGTCACAAACTGCGGCCAAACAAAATAGAAATATTTCCTCCTACAGTAACAATTCTTTCCATGACAGCAACTTATAAACTCAAAACCATTTTTTCACTTCATTTTTCTTTTTGCTGAATTGTAGTCTTTGTAATAAAATCTCTAAATTGCAGTAGGATTTTGTGTCATCCAATTCTCGAGATCAACAAGCCCGACTCGCGCTGTTATGACGCACATGATTACAAATTGAATTGGACTACGTGCATTAAGTACTCTTACCGTTCATTTTCAAGATTCCCTTCAAACCTCACGATTAACACCACACAATTTATCATCAGACCCAAAATTTACATTTCGCCGGAATTGTTGCACTGCTAAAAGTAGTGCTACATGTGTCTTTCTTTCTATTTTTTCAAAAATCGTTTTCAGTGTCCTATTGTAAGAACCAAATAACCTAACTTCTCCTTAGATACATAGTATCTAACATGCGAAACTGCTTAGGTTACGCTAGGGTTAGGATTAGGGTTAGTGTTAGTGTTAGGCTATCTTGTACGCAGCTTTTTACTGTTAGAAAGAACATTTTCGTATCTGCAAAGGTGCGTGGGTTACTATTTAAGTACTTACACCTTCTTGCAGCAACAAAATATAGTTGGAAATTAATTAGCGAAAATATTGATGACATAGCAGACAAATGTGGTCAGTCTCTTTCCCTCAGTAGAGAAATACAGATAAATTGGAATAGGTCCCTTTTCGGTGAAAATATGCATTCATGAACTTTAGAATCATGTATTTGGCAACTTGAAATCGATGAACGTGAAACAAAAATTATTTTGATTTCAAAATAATTTGCATGAGAATAGCCTTATAATACAACATTATTTATATTACCCCTCGATAACGTATCACATTCGACAATGTCGCGCTCAATGGGGAAAAATTGACGTTTCACTTTTAGGGTGCGTTTGATTGACTGTATTCCAGAATAGGAATACACTCAGAACAATTTCAAAATGTCTCCTACAGTCTCTAAGCAATAAATTTATTGAAGGGAATTGTGTTTTAGGGTTTGCTGAAAACTAGTAGTTTCATTTCGCATATTTCTGAAAAGGAATACTGATCATTTGAACAGATCAAAGTTTTTATTCCGTGTATTCTTATTCGGGAATTCGGTCAATCAAACGCGCCCTTAGTATTAAATGGGGATATTTATTGGTAGTTTGGCTCAGAATTTTGGATACTAGCTGCTATTGGTCCAAAGCTGGAATAAAATATTCGTAAATGCGAAACGAAGAAGTAAGGCTTTGTACGTACTTTGGGAGAGGTGATATTTTAATCGGCAGAAAAACTCCTGGAGGCTAACTCGACATGGCATTGTCACGAATTTTGTACAATATATACAACACAATTTTGGCATACCGACTGTCCATTGCTAGTTATTGAAAACTTAATAAAAACAGCAGCCTGAGGATTTTGCCGCCATGTCAAATCAGAAAGATGCACTGTGGACCTTCTCCGTTTAATTCGCCTCAGTCAATTTAGAACGTTGTTGTTCTACCGGCTCAGTTGGCGGTTAGCTATATGTATATTCGGTTGCATCCGTGCAATCTTGTTTTAACTAAAACAATAACGTAAACAATTGAATAGTCTTATGAACTTTAGTTTTTGTCCGCACAGAAGCGGGGCGAATCGGTGGATATTGATAAGAGACGAGAGAAGATATTCAAAGAAGTTGAGGAGGCTCTCGCAGTCTCACCATAAGATAGAACCGGTTTGTACGAGAGCGCTGCGCTTGCTTCAGGTATTGCCTTTATCTTTATTCATTTATTGTTTAGATAATTACAAACCCAACCTGAATACAAGTTAATATACTGTATTAAGATATTTAACTTATAACAACAATATATGTTTATTTCACCTCGGTTATATGAATTGATTATAATTATATTATAAATATAGCACAAAAAACCGTATACCAACACGTGGATGGGCACGCGACCACCATCCCCCCCCCACACACACACACACACTAACTAATACATGTACACACAGACACTAACCATGACTAGCACAAACACACACACTATGACCGTATCACACTCACACGGTTCATGCACATATCCACCCACCCACACACCCACACACACACACACACATACAGACACATGCCGAAGCACATACACAGACACACACACACACACACACACACATATATACACACGCGTCATGCGTCTGCACCTTGTAACTTAGAAAATACTATGGCGGGAATTCAGTTGCAAGGAGTCTGGCAATAACGTATATTTCATAACATTCCTTTGAAATTTCGCAGTGCTTACATTACATAGGGTCATCGCGTGTACTGCAGCTTACTGCCACCAGCAGCACAAATTTCCCGGTATGCTTTGAGTGACGTTCACCCTGGCATAGTGCATAAACACATACACGCATAATCAATCTAGCTCTTCTCACACGAGTACACATATGGACAGGGGCGACTTTAGTGTGTTATGAGAGTTTGAACAACAGTCGGTGCGTTATGATTGATTAAATGTGTGTGTGTGTGTGTGTGCATGTCTGTATACATGTGCATGTATGTGTGTGTATATGTATATGTATTTGCGTGTGTGCTTGTGTGAGTGAGTGAGTGAGTGAGTGCATGTGTGTGTGTGTACCCGTGTTTCTAAACCCATTACTCACTTCACCCAACAGTTTTTACCCGATGTTTCCAAATGACAGACCTTTCATGACGGAGGCAGCCTAAAAGCGAGAGCTGGGCTGCATTCCTGAGAGTTCAAGTGACGGCATTTAGATTCACCGGGAAACAGTGCTGGACATCGCAGTTTGCCCTTCATATAATCTTTATTATAGTTGTTATTTACCGTGCATCGCCAGTTTAGATTTAAAGGACCCAATAATGGTGATTAAAGTAAGTGTAATCATTTTCACGATAGTTAACGTCGGCCGGATAACTAATTTGTAACCATGATAACTCTGCTTTGTTGGTCATCGTAAGCTAGGGGCAGGAATTAGCGGATTTTCGCTTCTACTGACAACTAATCGAAAACAAGTTGTCATAAAGAAATGACAGAGAAGTAATAGGACATAATTTAGAGGTCAGATTAAAAGTTGTATTGTCTAGATAACAGGTCACAAGCTGACATAAAACGCAGGTCATAGGATACAAGTTATAGTTCATTGGAGCAACAGGATAAATCATAGGTAACAGATCATTGGACATTGGTTAAATGTACAGAGACATAAAATAAACCGAATGATATTGTGTGCCTCAGTATAGAGACGATTTCGCTTGAGTGTCAAAAGCTCATTGTCATTGTCATTTGCATTGTCATTGCATTGTCAAAGCAGATTGTTGACCAATAAAATTCGAGAGTTGAGTACTGGGATCCAATCAGAGATGAGAATTGAGCATTTTGTTCTGATCAATCTTTGACAGTCAAGCGAAATGATTTCTATTCTAGGCTAAAGTCTCCGTATGGTTAGCAATCCTTCTTCATAAACTGGGCATGGCACATAGTAAATACCCGGGGGTACATACCCGTGTATCCGATATATGGGAGTACCCCCCGGGAGTAAATGGTTAGAGAAGCGGTGCAAAATAGTCCACTGGTGATGCAAGTAATTAGTCAGTGACTACGTCTGTCATCGTAAATATGCTTGTAATCAAGCTATGCAATTGGATTTTAAATAAAACTGTTTGGTAATTTGAGTTAAGTGTATGTTCACCTTTGCGCAGGAATAGACATTTTCGTTCAGTTACGGAGAATTCTCTCTCTTTCACCCACTCAAGAACACAAGCACAAGCCATGAATCCGAAGAAAACCCAATCATATATTGAGCTGCATTTTTCTGATTAAACATAACAGGGTGTGGTCCTCTCCTACGTCGTCCCCCCCCCCCGCAAGAACAAAACCAACCGAAAATAAGCAGAAGCAGGAACACAGATACGCGCGCCACACACACACACACACATACATACATATACTCATAAATAAACTATCTATCTACACACACACAAACCATGTATTAGCCTGACCGCAGGAACACAGACACAACTAACATAGGGATCGCGCCACACACACACACACACACACACACACATACATATACACACAAATAAATTATCTATCTACACACGCGTGCATACACACACACACACACACATAAATAAACTATCTATCTACACACACACAAACCATGTATTAACCTGACCGCATGAACACAGATACAACTAACATAGGGATCGCGCGCCACACACACACACATACATACATATATACACACACACGCACACACACACACAAATAAACGATCTATCTACACACGCGTGCATACACACACACACACTCATAAATAAACTATCTATCTACACTCGCGCACAAACCGTGTATTAGCCTGACCGCATGAACACAGATACAACTAACATAGGGATCGCGCGCCACACATACACGCGCGCACACACACACACACAAATAAACGATCTATCTACACACGCGTGCATACACACACACACGCACACACACACACAAATAAACGATCTATCTACACACGCGTGCATACACACACACACTCATAAATAAACTATCTATCTACACTCGCGCACAAAC